>JAODAL010023172.1:0-63235 GCA_025379985.1 Phyllomedusa bahiana
ACCCCCGCAGGTTCACACCCATTATACCGTCCAACCCCCGCAGGGGAACACCCATCTACACCTGTCCATACCCCACAGGTACACACCCACTACCTGTTCTCCCCAGCAGGTTACAACCCTCTTTAATTTTCCATACCCAAGCATTACACCCTAAACCTGTCCATACCCCAGCAGGTTACACACCCATCTATACCTGTCCATACCCCAGCAGGTTACACAACCGCTAACCTGTCCAATAACCTCAGCAGGGTTTAAAAACCCTCTATTTCCTGTCCATACCCCAGCAGGTTATACACCCATCTATACCTGTCCATACCCCAGCAGGTTACACACCCATTACTACCTGTTCATCCCAGCAGTTTTCCCACCCTTTAACCTGTCCATACCCCAGCAGGTTACACACCCATCTACCAACTTCAAAGACCCAGAAGGTTAACACACCCTATAATTGTCATAAAACCCAAACAGGTTACAAACCTTATACCTGTCATACCCGCAGGTTAACACCCTCTACACCTGTCCATACCCCAGTAGGTTACACATCCGTCTATGCCTTTCCATACCCCAGCAGGTTACACACCCTCTATAAACCTTTTCCAACCCAAGGTTACACACCCATCTATACCTGTCCATACCCCAGCAGGTTACACACCCGTCTATACCTGTCCATACCCCAGCAGGTTACACACCCATCTATACCTGTCCATACCCCAGCAGGTTACACACCCATCTATACCTGTCCATACCCCAGCAGGTTACACACCCGTCTATACCTGTCCATACCCCAGCAGGTTACACACCTTTACATCTTCCAGCACCACCAGCGGGCATTGACGCCGCACACTGTCCGGTAACCTGCAAATAAAAAAAAAATTAATATTAAGAGATGATTGGAACTAATTATAGGAAATGTATTTACCTCAAAAAATGTTATTACAGTAATTAGATGGTTTTTTTAGTGTAATTTTATTTTTTTAGAATTTTATTTATGTTTTTAGATCTTTAACCTGTTGCAGCGATTTTTTGTGTGATTTTATGTTCATTTTTTTTTCTTTCCTGCTGGATCTGGATTCTAGGATGTTCAGCTCACAGAGCATTGTCTAGACTGGATTTGATTGTATCCGCTTCTGAGCTGAGAGCAGGACTAGCAATGTCCAATGTTTCAGTTTTGGCGTTCAGACTGTTCAGCTCACAGAGCATTGTCCAGAATGGATACAACTGTATCCATTTCTTGGCTGAGAGCAGGACTAGCTATGTACAATGCATCAGTCTGAATTCTAGATTTAGTACAGGGCTCATTGTTTAGACTGGATACAATTGTATCTGCTTCTCAGATGAGAGCAGGACTAGCTATGTACAATGTATCAGTATGAAGTTCTTATTGTTCAGCTCACAGAGCATTGTCCAGGCTAGAAACAATTGTAGCTTCAGCTGAGAGCAGGAGTAGCTATGTACAATGTATCAGTATGACGTTCAGATTGTTCAGCTCACAGAGCATTGTCCAGGCTAAAAAGCAATTGTATCTTCAGCTGAGAGCAGGACTAGCTATGTACAATGTATCAGTATGACGTTCAGATTGTTCAGCTCACAGAGCATTGTCCAGCTAGATACAAATTGTATCTTCAGCTGGAGCAGGACTACTATGTACAATGTAATCAGTCTGGAGTCCAGTGTTAGCTGACAAAGCATGTCCAGACTAGATACAGCTGCACGCATTTCTTAGCTGTGAGCAGGACAAGCTATGTACAATGTATCAGTATGAAGTTCAGATTGTTCAGCTCACAGAGCATTGTCCAGGCTAGATACAATTGTATCTTCAGCTGAGAGCAGGACTAGCTATGTACAATGTATCAGTCTGGAGTCCAGGGTGTTTAGCTGACCAAGCATGTCCAGACTAGATACAGCTGCACGCATTTCTTAGCTGTGAGCAGGACTAGCTATGTACCATGTATCAGTTTAGAGCAGGGTTTCTCAACTCAAGTCCTCAAGCCCCACCAACAGGTCACGTTTTCAAGCAGGTCATCCCACATAATGCACTGACAATAATTATATCACCTGTGCAATGCTAGGTTGAGTTTATTTAGCTCACAGAGCATTGTCTATACTAGATGTAATAATTTCCACTTCTCAGCTGACTGCAGGACTAGCTACATACAATGTTTCAGTCTTGGAGTTCAGACTGTTCAGCTCACAGAGCATTGTCCAGGCTAGATACAATTGTATCTTCAGCTGAGAGCCGGAGTAGCTATGTACAATGTTTCAGTCTGGAGTCCAGACTGTTTCCACCTCTCAGCGGAGTGCAGTGTATTAGTCTGGGGTCCAGGACATTTAGCTCACAGAGCATTGTCTAGACTGGATGAAATTATCTGCTTCTGGGCTCAGTGCAGGACTAGCCATGCACCAAGTTTACCATCTATAAATATAAATGAGAGTTCTCAATTACTAACAGGAAGAAGAGATCTTTAAAAACTTAAAATATTTTACAGAATTGTTGAACCCGTTGGGTGACATTTATGACGCCATTTCTTGCAGCTTTTGAATGAATATATGAAAGTGGTGAATGCGCGCTCAGAAATGGCGTCTAAGGTTTAGAGGCGCCCGGCGTCTATGTGTGGCGCGCCGCGGTACATCAGTAATGCGCCAAACATGTGTATAAATGAATGCCAGCATTCAACAATGGCGGCTAGAACAGTTTATTGAGTGGATTTTCTAATTTAGAGTGTATTATGTTAATATTAAAATTTTGTGCAGATTTTTAAATTTTTATTTTTTTATTAAAATCTTACAAAATCCTTTTTTTTTTTTAATACTTTTTAATACTTTTATACAGTTATATGTCAATTTGTGTCCAGAAACATGTAGGTCATTGGGTCAGCCTTTATATAGCAATAGCCGGCACAGCACAGGTCTCGCTGAGACTTATGGTTCCAATAAGCAGGATCAGTACCATAGATTCTATTCCCTGCCAGGCTAGTCCAATGACTTTTATTGTATTTCTAGACTGCTGTGCTGTGTTTGTAATCACTGATAACACTACAATAACTCAGTATATACCCGATTGAGAACGGGATTTATGGCAGATGCTGTTTTGGTTACATTAATTTATATTTCATTTGATATTAGTTTTAGATTATATTAATCTTAATGTTTTATAGGAGATATTTTTATATTTTTGGGAAAATTATTTAATTTTAATTTAATTGGATATTATATGATTTATTATTAAAATTAAATAAATTTATTTTATATAGTTTGATAATTATAATAAATTACTTTTTATTATTGTTCTGGTGGAAGTTGAGAAATATTGGACGTTTTTTGCCTTTTACAGTAAATCCAGCTCCACTGCGACTCCTCAGACTCAGGCAGATCACATTGGAATAGGTCTGCCTGTCCGAGCAGTAATGCGCCTAGTGCATTAAAAAATGTGTCTAATATTACGAGTGCGGAGCAACACCCCCAGAACGGCCCCCACAACTGTGCAGCGCTACAAAGCGTCGGGTGTGGCGCACAGCGCGCCAGACTTGCCTCAATGACGCGCCATAGGGAAATAAGATGGAACGCTCGCTTTTGCCGCATTTCTCACCAGAATAGTAAAAATGACTCATTGACACCTGTCGCCCTTTATTTATAGAGCGATAATATTGTATTTACTTTCTGCCATTTCAGATTTCCTATTAAAAACACCCAGTGACACCGTCGGGGTAATTCATTAAGACCAGCAATTCATACACCGGCCGTAATGCAAAAAGTGCTGGAGTGTGGTGCAACAAATCTATTGAAAAGGTGTGAAAGCTTACCCCTTAGGACGCGCTCACATGGAGCATTTTTTGGGGTGCGTTTTTGGATGTGGATTTTGTGCAAAAATATACAGCATTAATTGCTGTGCCTTTCTGGCTAAAAAAAGGCATTAAAAAACACACCCAAAAAAATGCTCCGTGTGAAAGTACCCTTTGTGAAAAATAGGGGGAGCACCACTGCTAATCTGTTGGTTTCAATAGTCACCTGATCCAACACAAATCTAATAGGACAATACACGTTGTATCAGGGCTGGAAAGTATATATAATAATATATATATATATATATATATATATATATATATATATATATATATATATATATATATATATATATATATATATATATATATATAATACTACAAAACAGGTAACACTTAGGAAGTAAAATGTGTTACTTTTTATTGCAACATTTTGTTCTTTTCTATTAACTTTACATTTATACTTTATCATAATTTTACATAAATTTGTCTTTAAATCTCCCAAATCGTTCTCTCCCCTCAACGTCGAGTACAGAAAACCTCGCATTTCCTATCAAATATCCCGAGGCTGTAATTACATAATTTTCATAATTTTACAAAATTCCCGAGCATTCCCCGAATCTACGGAAAAAGAAGATTTCTGTCACGGACAAAGAGAGTCTAAAAAGAAACACAAAAAATTCAGCTTTTTATCTTGACAAATTGGCTGTGTGGGTGGTCGCCGTGTTTTTAAAGGAAGGTAAAGTAAAAAGCTGTTGTGAGTGATTGCCAATTCTGCAAAAAGAAAAAAAAAAAACTCTTTCAACCTGACCCCGATGCGCACACCCACCCAAATTTCACAGTTCCTGTCACATATAATCACCATTAGCCGGGAGAATAATGCCTTATTAACGCACGTCTGGGCGGAAAGAGATGAAACTTACTGCGCTGACAAAAGACTCTGCCCGGCCAAGACTTAATTGTGACTGGACATAGGGTGCTCACTCTCATCACATAGATAGATAGATATGAGATAGATAGATATGAGATAGATAGATATGAGATAGATAGATAGATAGATAGATAGATAGATAGATATGAGATGAGATAGATAGATAGATAGAAAGATATGAAAATAAGATAGATAGATAGATAGATAGATATGGAAAATAATAGATAGAGTAGATATGAGATAGATAGATAGAGATAGAATAGATAGTAGATATGAGATAAATAATAGTAATAATAGATAGATAGATATGGAGGGTAGGATATGACATAGATATGAGATAGATATGAGATAGATATGAGATAGATAGATATGAGATAGATATGGGATAGATAGATAGATAGGTAGATATGAGATAGATAGATATGGGATAGATAGGATGGGTATTAGATAGAAAAATGAGATATGATATAAAAATAGATATGAGATAGATAGATATAGATAGATATGAGATAGATAGGATAGATAGATAGATAGGTAGAAAAATGAGATAGATAGATATAAGAAGATAGAAAAGATAGATAGATAGATATTAGATAGATAGATAGATAGATATAGATAGATTGATATAGATAGATATATAGATAGATAGATATGAGATAGTTAGATAGATAGATAGATAGATAGGAGATGGATATGAGATAGATAGATAAAGAGTAGATAGATATAATAGAATTTTAAAATAGATAGAATAGATAAATTTGATAGATAGAAGATAGATAGTAGATATGAGAATAGATATGAGATTTGATAAAATAGATAGATAGATAGATATGAGATAGATAGATAAATAGTAGAAAGATAGATAGATTTGGTGGATAGATTATAGGTAGATAATAGATAGAAAAAGTTATGAGTAGATAATTAAAAGTAGATAAAATAGATAGTAGATATGAGATAGATAGATTGATAGATAGTAATAGAAATGATAGATAGATATGAGTAGATAGAATATTGAGATAGATAGATAGAATAGATAATAGAATTAGATAGATGAAAATTTTGATAGAAGATAGATATAGATAGATAGATAGATTAGATAGATAATAGATAATGAAAATAGATAGATAATTGAGATAGAATAGATAGATAGATAGATATGAGGTAGATAAAATGATAGATAATATGGGATAGATCAGGGGTGCAATTTATTTTCCATGGGCCGCATGAAAAGTCGATGGTTTGGGCCGGACTAATAAAAACAAAGATGAACAGGAAAAATTCGTTTTTGGGGATAATCTTTGGAAACTTACTGGGATGTATCTATATACCTCTATATATACTGAATACAACAGTAAGCAGATATATACACTCTCCTCATAATAGTATGTAGATGTATGTCCCCTCAGTCCTGGCCAGATATATAACTGCTCCCCTCATATGTATATAATATATACACTCAAGCATGGTATATAGGAACAGCTCCCCACATCAGTATATAGATATAGGTACCGTCAGGCAGAAATAGATACAGCTCCCCTCAGGCATGTATATAATAGGTACAGCTCCTCAGGCAGGTTCATAATAGGTACAGCTCCCCTCAGCAGATCTAGTTAGTTAGATCCATACAGCAGGTATAATAGTTAAAGCATCACAACAGGCAGGTATATAGCTATTAGGTCTCTATACCAGCATTAAATAGATAAAGCTCCACACAGGCAGTTATATGTTAGTGTGACCCCAGGCAGGTATATAGATAGGTGTGTCCCCCAGCAGGTATATAGATAGTTAGGTGTGTCCCCAGCAGGTATATAGATAGTTAGGTGTGCTCCCCAGGCAGGATATAGAAGTTAGGTGTGTCCCCAGCAGGTATACTAGTTAGGTGTCTCCCAAGGCACTATATATTATTGTCCCAACAGGTATAAGATTAGTTGTCCCCCAGGCAGCAATATAGTTAGTGTGTCCTCCCAGGTATTAAGAAAACCAGTGTGTCCCCAGCAGATATATATTAGGAGTGTCCCAGCAGATATAATAGTTACGGTTTTCCCCAGCAGGTAAAGATAGCCAGGTGAGTCCCCAGCAGGTAAGAGACAAGTTAGGTGTGTTTCCCAGCATGTATATAGATATAAGTTTCCCCAGGCAGGTATATAAAACTGGTGTGTCCCAAGGCAGATATATAGTTAGGTGTGTCCCCAGGAAGGCATAGAGATAGCCAGGTGTGTCCCCAGGCAGGTATAGAGATAGTTAGGTGTGCCCCAGGCAGGTATAGAGATATTAGGTGGATCCCCAGGCAGTATAGATATAGTTAGTGTGTCCCCACAGGTATATAATAGCTAGTGTGTCCACCAGCAGTAAAAGATAGTTAGGTGTGTCCCCAGCAGTAAGATAGTTAGGTGTTCCACAAGCAGTATAAATAGCTAGGTGTTCCCCATCAATATATAGTTAGGTGTGTCCCCAGCAGTATAAATAGTAGGTGTGTCCCCCCAGGCAGTATATAGATATTAGGTGTGTCCACAGCAGTATATAGTATAGGTGTGTCCCCAGGCAGTATATAGTTTAGGTGTTTCCCCAGGCAGTATATAGTTAGGTGTGGTCCCCAGCAGCTAAATATTAGTGTGTCCCATGCAGCTATAAGTTAGGTGCGTCCCCAGCATATATATTTAGTGTGTCCCCAGGCATATATAGTTATGTGTGTCCCCCAGGCAGAATAGAGATATCCAGTGTCCCCAGGCAGATATATATTAGGTGTGACCCCAGCAGATTAAAGTTAGGTTGTCCCCAGGCAGTATAGAGATAGCCAGGTGTGTCCCCAGTTATATCAAATAGTTAGGTTGTTCCCAGCAGGTATATAGATAGTTAGGTGTGTCCCCAGGCAGGTATATAATACTAGTGTGTCCCCAGCAGGTATACGAATAGTCAGGTGGTTCCCCAGCAGGTATAAATATTATGTGTGTCCCCAGCCAGATATATATGAGTTGTGTCCCCAGCAGTATAGAGATAGCCATGTGTGTCCCCAGCAGGTATAGAACATAGCAGGTGTGTCCCCAGCAGTAATAGATTAGTTAGGTGTGTCCCCAGCAGGTATAGAGATATCCATGTGTGTCCCCAGGCAAGGTATAGAGATAGTTAGTGTGTCCCCCAGGCAGTATAGAGATATTAGTGTGTCCCCAGGCATATAAGATAGTTAGGTGTTCCCCAGGCAGGTATAGAATATCATGTGTGTCCCCCCAGGCATATAAGATATCTGTGGTGTCCCCCACCGGTATATATCATGTGCTTCCCAGCAGTATAGATAAGTCAGTGTGTCCCCCAGCAATATATTTAGGTGTGCCCCCAGGCAGGATGAGATATCCAGAGTGTCCCCAGGCAGTCTAGAGATAGTTATTGAGTTCCAGCAGTATATAGATAGTTAGGAGAGTCCCCACAGGTATAGAATAGTCATTGTGTCCTCCACAATATTAGTTAGTGTGTCCACCGCAGGTATAGAGGATAGCCAGTGTTCCCCAGGCAGGTATAGAGATAGTAGGTTTTCCCCAGGCAGTATAGATATAGTTAGGTGTGTTCCCAGCAGGTATATAGATAGTTAGTGGTGTCCCCACAGGTATGTATAGATAGCTAAATGTCCCCAGGCAGGTAAAATATAAGTTAGTGTGTCTCCCCAGCAGGTCATAGAGATAGTTTAGTGTGTCCCCAGGCAGTTATATAGTGAGGTGTGTCCCCAGGCAGATATATAGATAGCTAGGTGTGTTCCCAGGCAGGTATATAGTCAGGTTGTGTCCCCCAGGCAGGTATATAGTCAGGTGTGTCCCCAGGCAGGTATAGAGATAGGGCTTCCCACAGGCAGGTATATAGTTTTATGGCCAAAATTAAAAATAACAAACACTAATACTCACCCTGGCTTACCTGACTCCCGGCCGAGCGCGCTCATCTTCCATCCGAGGAGCTTCCCGGGCTGGTGGGCGTGATGACGTCATGCCGCCAGCGACGGGACGCTCCTCCGTCAGCTCCTGGGCCCGCACAGAGCTATTACTCTGCGTGCGCCGAGGAGAAGCAGCAGCGCGGTGAGCGGAGTTCACGTTCGCTGCCTAATTCACCGCAATGCGCTGACGGCCCGTGGCGGCCTCTCAGCAATACCCGGCCGCATCCGACGAGCTGGAGGGCCGGATGCGGCCCGCGGGCCGTACTTTGCCTAGGTCTGCTCTAGTATAAGCCGACCCGAGTATAAGCCGAGGCAACTACATTTGCCACAAAAAGCTGGGAAGATTTATTGACTCGAGTATAAGCCTAGGGTGGAAAACACAGCGGCTACTGGTAAATTTCAAAAATAAAAATGTCCCCCATAGGCAGGTATAGTCACTTTAATGTCCCCCATAAGCAGGTATAGGCACTTTAATGTCCCCCATAGGCAGGTTATAGGCAGCTTAATGTCCCCCATAAGCAGGTATAGGCACTTTAATGTCCGCCATAGGCAGGTTATAGACAGTTTAATGTCCCCCATAGGCAAGTATATTTCCACCATAGGCAGGTATATGTCCCCCATAGCATGTATAGACAGCTATGTCTCCTATAGGCAGGTATAGGCTATTAAAGGCAGTTATATGTCCCCTCATAGGCAGGTTATAGAGTATTGTAGGCAGGTTATAGGCAGTTATACTGTATGTCCCCTCATAGGCAGCTATATGTTCCCCTATAGGCAAGTTGTAGGTAGGTATGTGTCCCCATAGGCAGGTAATAGGCAGGTATATATCCCCCATTGGCAGGTATATGTCCCTATAGGCAGTTATAGGCAGGTTCTAGGCAGTTATATGTCCCCATAGGCAGGTATAAGCAGGTTGTAGGCAGGTATAAAGCCCATAGGCAGTTTATAGCAGGTTTTATGGGCAGGTATATGTCCCCATAGGCAGTTATAGGCAGGTATATGTCCCTATAGGCAGGGTATAGGCAGATCATAGGCAGGTATATGTCCCCATAGGCAGTTATAGGCAGGTATTTAAAAAAATAAATAAAAATACAAGCACTTACCTCACTCCTTCGCTGTTTTGGACCCCCCGGGGGGCCCAACTTCTGCACAGTGGGGGCAAAAGATTTTCATCAGGCAGCGTGGGTGAAAATGCACGCTGCCTGGGGCCCGGAAAAACCCCCGGGCAGCCGCAACAGAAAAAAGGCTTTCCGGGAGTTTTATTGCGGAACGTGAGCGCCTTTTGGGATCTCGCCCCCAAAAGAAATCCTTCCCGCTGTATTCCTCCCCAGGTCGCATACAGCCGGGGTTATCCCCGCTGGGGGGTCCCCGGGCCCCTTGCGTGCCCAGCCCCCCGGGGTGAAACCCGGGGAATTTAAGGGGTAAACGCTCCTAGGGTTTTCTTACAGCTTTTAAATTAAATTTTCAGACAGTGCATGGGCCACAGCAGCCCCGGGGCACGTCACTACTCGGGATTCAGCTTATGGGGACTCCCAGAGGAGCGCGTACAGTTGGAAAAAGTCCCCCTGCCGTCCCCTTGGGCCATCGCAGCACCCGAGCTCCCACAGTGACTCCCAGTAAAAACCCCAGGGCGGGTTTATCACCCCATTTTTTGACTAAAAAATTTGGGTTTTTACTTGAAATATATACTGTAAATTTAAATTTTACAATGTATATATTTGAAATAGTAAAACCCCGAATCCCCCTTCCCAAGGGGAAAAAAATCCCAAATGCCCCCTGCTGTCCCCCCTCTAAAGGGGCGGACCCAAAAAGTATGGGAAAAAAGTGGCCGATTTTGGGTAATGCTGTCCCAATAATTTAGGGGTGGTTTAAAGTTTTAAAAGGGGAAAATTTTTTTAAAAAGGCCTGAAATAACCCCCGTTTTGAAAAGGCCTGAAGTAAGATGCACCAAATACTGTATAGTAATGCTTAAAGAAGTTGTTCTATTTCAGGGGATTAAAGGGGTTTCTCAAACTCAAAGTTTTATTTGATGCATGGGAAAGAAATAATGCCTTTTGGGTCTGTCGCTTCCTGGGCAAGCTGTCTGTAATTTTTTATATGACTCTGTGTATTCAGACCTGCTAATTAAAATAAAATCCATGCTTTTAGGGCCGGAAGCTTCCGAGTTAAAGTAAAAAAGAGTAATTTTCTTTCTTTTTGGCTGAAAAATGGGGAACAAAAAAAGCTTTCACTGTCCACGATCAATAGAACAAACAGCAGGGGGGGAAGTACACGTTTAGTCACTTGGGGAACCGAGAGACCACAGAAGGTGATAAAATTTTTTAGCTCCTTAAAAAAAAAAAAGAAACGTATATAATATATACAATATTTTGGGGAAAACGTCTTTATTTAGTGTTCTCAACATGCTGAAAGCTAATCTTTGCAGCGAGACAACCCCTTTAAAGAAAATTTGGGCAGAATAGGTAAATCTCAGATAATCCCACTTCTGGACCTGCAACTACTCAAAAACAATCTCCAAAATTTCTCCTCCTGGCTGTATTTCGTAGGTCCCATTGATTTCAATGTGAGAGTTTCAACCATCTTTTTGTTTAAAACGGAGATGCTTTCGGGCGGGTTTCTCAGAAGTGATTCCCATCAATGGACAACCCCCTTTAAATGGGTTGTCCCTTTATATGGATTTTTATTTATTATGCCTTCTTCAGAAATAACAATTTTTAATATACGTACTAATTAAAATTTTCCCCCTCTACTCTTTTATATTTGGGAGTTTTTTTTATTAATATGGTTATTTCAGCGGCGTTTTCATTGCGTGGATTTACTTGTATAACTACTGTCTGTCAAGCAGGTGTTGTATTTTAAAGAAATTTAAATTTTTTTAAAAAAAAAATAAAGCAAAAGAAGAGATAAAAATGGCGGCGTCTTCACATGAAAAAGATCCCCTTGGAGGTAGTAAAATGGAGAAGTTTGCTCCGCCATACACTATTACCGGGATAGGGGGTCACATGACCTATGTGGTGGTCAATGATAAGATGCTGCTGGGGTAAAAATATGGAAATTTTGCTCCTCCATACCTACTGTTCCCCTTGGTTTCCCAGGGCACATGACTGTTTTGTCCTACTGTTACTCCCCGGGGGGCCATTATTTAGATAGGAATGTGGGCATACCCTTTTAAAGATCTACTGCACTGACATGAAAGAGGTATAGGAACATTTTTTTAATACATATATATTAGAAAATGGTATGATTTCTTATTATATTCATAATAAGTGAAGACATTATAAAGTGGGCAACCCCTTTTAAAACTTTAGGAACGTCTTTTTGTGTCTGTTGGTCCGAAAAAAGAAAGGTCCTGGTGTAGATTTCTGGCACAATCAAGCCACTTTCTGTCTTTACAAAGTAAAATTTTCAGGGTTTTGAAAACCATGCCCCCTTCTTTCCCAAAAGCCACCGGAATTTCAAAAGTGGCTGACTCAGCAAAAATTTGTTGATAATTTTTTTGAATGAACTTACAAAAGTTTTCAACTGTTTTACGCCAGAACATCGGCATAAGTCACTTCATTGATTTCCCCTCAGACTAGTTAGTCTAAAATTTTTCTCAGTGACCTATGCTTTATAATACATTGGGTGTATCTTTACACTAAGGGCCACATGTATGAAGCTCGCCAAAGTCGGGGGCCCTTTTCCCCCAGTTTCCGGCGAAATTTTGCGCCGATTATGCCGGCGCGGGGCGCGCTCAAACATAGCATGTAAAGTTGCCCCCTCCCAGTGTGGGGGCGCAGTGGGGGACTTAGGGCAGGCGGCGCTGCTCATGATTCGCCCGGCCAGGGAGTGCGATCATACATAGCAGTAAAGTTGCCCCCGCCTGCCCGTGTGTGGGGGCGCAGTGCGGGGACTTGGGTCGTGCGGCGCCCTCCTAGATTGCCGGCCGAGGAGTGCATTCATCAAGCATTAAAACCGCCGCGCCTCACCCGTGTGTGGGGATCAGGGGGGGCTTTGGCGCAGTGCGGCGCTGCGCCTAAGATTCGCCCCCGAGGGAGGGGATATACATGCGGGGAAAAATTCACTGCGCCTCGCCATTGTGTGTGGCGCAGTGCGGGCCCTTAGGCGCAGAAAGGGATGGCCCTAAACATGTATTCCGATTAGAGACAGGGTGGAAAAACAGCGATAAATCATTAAAGATGTCCGTGCGGATATGAATCAAAAAATCGCCTTTATAAAGGTGTAAAAACCTTCTCTGAAAAAAGAGCTCAAACCTACTAAAAAAATACAGAAAAAAATTTCACTTTCCAAAAAATCCAGAACGTCGCCCACTCAGGATTGGATATTGAAAATTGCGGGAAATACGTAATTCTAATTCGTAAGCTTTTCTCATTGGTGGGCAGAAACCAGCCAATCAGAATAGGAGCGACAGTGACCCATTTAAAACCTATGGAGAAGTTTGGGCCAATCAAAATCAATGGGGGACAGTTAAAAATTTACAGTAAAAAGGAAGAAAAGAGCTGATTGGTTGAATTAGCGGGGCTTGGCTATCCGGGCCCAATCAGAGCGCGAGCTACTTGCCCCATTTTTAGTTATGGAGAGATCGGGGCAATGAAAATCTCGGCGCTCAGCGCCGTGCGGCATGGAGTATGATTAAAAAAAATCGTTTTTATTAGGTGTAAAAATATTTTCTAAATAAAGAGCTGAAACCTTCTATAAAACATAAATCAATTAAACCCCGAACAACGCGTTTTGTCGCCGAGACCGGCGCTACATAAGGAATTGGGATATAGAGAATTGCCGGGAAATAACAGGTAATTCAAATTTTTTTAAGCCTTCTCATTGGTCGACAGAAACCAACCAATCAGAATAGGAGCGACAGGGACCCTTTCTAACCTTGGAGAAATATTGACCAATCATATTCAAAGGCGGGAACAGTTTAAAATACAGTAAAAAGGCAGAAAGAACTGATTGGTTGAGCTAACGGAGGCTGGCTATCCCGACCAATCAGAGGCGAGCTACTTTCTCATAGAGTTCTATGGGGAAAAGAAATGCAGAGCGAGCTCTGTTTGTGATTGGCTAATTTAAAAGAGGCGTGGTTATTTGGACCAATGGGAGAGCGAGCGACGCTCTTATGGGTTTTCTAATGCAATCTATAATAAAACTGTACCTGGCCGAAATCAAATGATAATACTCCCGAAGTTGTACCGATGTGTATATAAAATGATCAATAACATGGGGGTAAAGAAAAAAAAAAAATTAATTCAATAAAATCATGTTTATTTCTTTATTTTCGTTAGCCAAGGATCAATAGTATGGGTGTAACAAAAATAAAGAAATAAACATGATTTTATTGAATTAATATTTCTCCATAGGTTAGAATGGGTCCCTGTCGCTCCTATTCTGATTGGTCAAT
The DNA here is from genome assembly GCA_025379985.1 of Phyllomedusa bahiana. NCBI lineage: Eukaryota > Metazoa > Chordata > Amphibia > Anura > Hylidae > Phyllomedusa > Phyllomedusa bahiana. Next base: position 14,022 of record JAODAL010023172.1, read on the forward strand.
ACTTCTCCATAGGTTAGAATGGGCCACTGTCACTCCTATTCTGATTGGCTGGTTTCTGAGACCAATCAGAAGAGCTTAAACAATTTGAATTACTGTATTTCCCGGCAATTCTCTATATCCCAATTCCTGATTGTAGCGCCGGTGACGGCAACAAAAGCGTTGTTCGGGATTTAATTGATTTATGTTTATAGAAGGTTTCAGCTCTTTTTCAGAGAAAATTTTACACTTAATAAAAATGATTTTTTATTCATACTCCATACCGCACGGCACTGAGCGCAGAGAATTCATTGCCCCGATCTCTCCATTGACTACAATGGGACAAGTAGCTCGTGCTCTGATTGGACGGGATAGCAAAGCCCCCCCTAGTTCAACCAATCAGCTCTTTTCTGCCTTTTTACTGTATTTTGAACTGTCCCGCCTTTGATTTTGATTGGTCAAAAATTTCTCCATAGGTTTAAATGGGACCCTGTCGCTCCTATTCCGATTGGCTGGTTTATTCCCACCAATGAGAAAAGCTTTAAGAATTGAATTACTGTTTTTTACTGTATGTCCCGGCAATTTCCAAGATCCTAATTCTTGATGTTGCGGCGTTATAGATTTTTGGATAGTGTTTTTATTTATGTATTTTTTATTTTTTTGGTTTGTGCTCTTATTCTGATATTGTTTTTAGCTTTTATAAAGGCGATTTTTTTTGGGAATCATACTCCATGCCGCATGGAGCTGATCGCCGAGATTTCTGTTGCGATCTTCTATATGTTTCCTCGCATGTTCCGTTCTCGCTTCACTTCGCCTCCGCCGGATCATTTAGTCCAGAATCAACCCGATCTGCCTGTCGGAGCTGCCGAGCGCTGCAATGCGCCGCACTTTGCCGACTCGCGATGGTACATGCCTCGGAGTTTTCGAGCGCGCGGCGTCCCGCCCCGGAACGCCCACACCGCGCCCATTGCACCCCCCTTCATGTGAGACGCAGCTGAAAGTGGCGAACGCTGCGCCTAACATCGCATCCCTGCGTCCGACAGCGGATTCGGGCAGGTTACGCCAAAAAAGTGCTACGGTTTTAGAGAACGGGCTGGTTTACATGTGCTTAGCAATGGTGTTTGTTTACTGGTCAGGGAAGCATTCTGTCCTGCCCAGGTCGGGGCACATGCAAAGAAAAGGCAGTGAAGAGGAGGGGCAGGGTTGTGTGTATTGGGCAGGCACGGAGGAGAAGCAGTGAGAGGACTTGCAGGGGGTTGTGTGTATTGGCAGCGGACATGCAGGACAAGAGGCAGTGAAGAGGGGGGGAGGGTGTATTGGCATTTTACAGGGAGGGGTATTGGCAGCCACAGGGGGGAGGAGGCAGTGAAGAGGATACAAACACACAACCCCCCTGCAAGTCCTCTCACTGCTTCTCCTCCTTGCCTGCCAATACACACATCCCTGCCCCTCCTCTTCACTGCCTTTCCTTTGCAGTGCACACCCGGGCAGGACAGAATGCTTTCCCTTGACCAGTAAACAAACACCGTTGCTAAGCACATGTAAACCAGCCCGTTCTCTAAAACCGTAGCACTTTGCCAATAGTAACCAAGGACGTGCATCCTTAGAGTTTTGGTCCCCACATTTTCAACTATGATCTTCGTAGTGAGACAACCCCTTTAATAGATGACTGATGGCAGCCCTGCACTATACATAAATCTTGGTGCATTGTTTTGCGGATGTTTCATGTAAAGCCATTGCCCTTTTTGCTAATCCCCATCACCTTCTCCAGGGGCCACACAAGTGTCTAAAACTCATTATAAATATGGGGCAAGGCATGTACTCCAGCTCTTTACATAGAAATTGCACCAGAATCCTGGCACCATTGCCATCATAAATCTGACCCAGTGTATCTGTTATTCAGGGGCGTAACTAGAGAAGCCAGGGCTCCAAAGCAAACTTTTGGATGGCCCCCCCCCCCCGCCCGCCTCCCTGTCCACGACCATGTACCAGGACATGCTGTTAGATAATGTAGATAATTCAAGGGGCAAATACCTCACCATACATATCACCATCATACTGCTACCAAACAAATCTACTATACCCAAAAACCCAAAATTACCCAATAATCCTACTACATTTGATTATACCACCAAACTTGACCACAAATTACCACCACATAGTGACTGAAAAAATACCCCTACACTATTACTGATCAGTACACAAAGACCAATAGTACCGCCATATAGTGACCTATAGTGGGTATATATACTAGTGTACACAGGCTCTGCAGACATATATAACCACCATACATGCCCCAATAGGGGTATATACATGTACACAGCCTCTTAGACATAAAGTATTATAGTGTATTACTCTTGTGACCCCACAGGTACTTTTTCCTGATGTCGTTGACTTTCCCTTTTGTTTCTACACCCGGGTCCAGACGCCATGCTTTTGGGGGAAAATACTTTGGGAAAGTTTTTTAAATAAAAAATACTAAATACTACTTAAAAAGTATTTCCAAATACAAAATATTTAAAAAAATTTAAACAAAAAATTTAATAAAAACAAAAAATGGATGGAGGTCCTTTCCCCCACATGTTTGCATCACCCTCAGATATTCAGTGGCCAGATTCATTGGTCTGACCCCCTATAGAAGAGTCTGCACAGGAGGAGAGGATCTTCATAAAGAAAAAAAAACAGGTACCTTCCTTTAGTTACTATCCTATTAATTCAGGGATTTTGGGGATATTAATTTAGTTTAAAGTAACTCCATGTTTTCACTTTAAATTTAGCAGAAAAACCCCCATCATGCCCCATATTAACCCCTGTGTCCCCCTAATAAGGGTTTTTAACAATATGTAAAGACCAACATGGGGGTACTAAAAAAGGGATCAAAATTTAAGAAATACTTAATTTTTAAAACCTCCATGTCTCTCACAAAACAGTAATTCTTATTTGGGCACCGGGGGGTTAATGTGGGGACAAGAGGGGGTTTTTAACTGCTACCCATGACCCACTGGAGTTACAAAGGGCTGAAAAAATGCCATGACCCAACTTCCGAAATTTTTAAAACGGAAGGTTTAAACGGCATTGGGAATGATAAAAAACTAAAAATAAATAAACCTTCACTAAAAGGGCCCGGACTTGTTTGCGGGAACCGCGGGAAATTTCCCTCCTTGCGCACCTCGCCAGAAAACGGAAACAGAGGGGATGACGTAACTCGCACGGGTTTTTTTCCTTTTTTAATTTGCGGGAGGAGGGTTTTTTTTAAATTTAACAACTTTTTGTTTTTAAATTTGGGAAAGAAAATTAAAATATTTAAAAATACTTCCAAAAAGTATTTAATTAAAAATACAAAAATTTGAATAAAAAAGTATTTTGATTAAAAAATACAAATACCTGACAAGTATTTTAAATTTAACTTTTTTTAAATTACTTTTTTTTAAATACCCCCCAACACTCCCTTTCATGATGACGTCCCCCTCCCACTTGTCCCTGCAGATTTAGACACAAAAAATTTAGAATCCTGACTTTTTCCAGCCCCCTTTCCCCCCGGGCTAAAAAGGGGGGTCCTTTTAGGCAAAAGGGGTTTTTGATGGGATATAGGGGGCCCCAAATGGGCAAGGTTTAGGTACAAAAAGAGGGGCCCAAATAGGCAGGCGGGGTTTTTTTGGAAAGCTATAGGGAACCCCATACGGGAAACCCAGGGGTTAGGGGCTATAGGGGCCATATGGGGTTAGGTTTTAGGTAGCAAAAGGGGGCCCTTTTATAAAAGTAGCGGGCAGGTTTCGGGGCTATAGGGGCTATATAGGGAGACAGGCTTCCCCGGTAAACAAAAAAGGCTTTTTCAGGCAGGGAGACTAGACTATATAGGCAGCCTTTAGGGGCCTTTTATTGGGAGGCTGGGGGGGGGAAAAAAGGGAGGCTGGGGGGTAAAAAGGGAGGCGGGGGGGGGGCTATCTAGGGAGGCTAGGGGGTTTTAAAAGGGAGCTAAGGTATAAAGGGAGGCAAAGGGGGGGATAAAACAAGCTGGGGGTAAAAAAGCAAGCTGGGGGTAAAAAAGGGAAGCTGGGGTTAAAAATGGTAAGCCCGGGGGATAACAGGCAGGTTATGGGGTTAAAAGGCAAAGGGTTTGGGGTATACAGGGAGCTTGGGGGGTATAGGGAGGCCCATGGGGGGATAGGGGAGGCTTTTGGGGTGTTTTAGGGAGGGTAAAGGGGGGGGTAAAAGGGAGGCAGGGGGGATATAGGGAGGCTTAAAAAGGGGGAAAAAGGGAGGCCTTAAGGGGGATATAGGCAGGGGTAGGGGAATACAAAGGGAGGCTAAGGGGGTTATAGGCGGGTTTTGGGGGTATAAGGCAGGCGGGGGGTTTTAGGAAGGGAGGGGTATATTGGCAAGGGTAGGGGGGATCCCCCCAGGGAAAGGGGGGTATAAGCACTTAGGGGTATACAAAGGGAAGGGTAAAGGGGGGTAAAAGGCATGCTATTTTGGGGTATATGCAGGCTTAGGGGGTATAATAGTCAGGCTTAGGGGGGATTAAAAGGGAGGCTTAGGGGGTTTTACAGCAGGGTTTGGGGATAAACAGGCAGGCTTTTGGGGATATACAAGCAGGGTTTGGGGGGGGTATAGGCAGGCTTAGGGGTATACAGGCCGGCTAGGGGGTGTATAGGCAGGCAATTGGGTGTATAGGCATGCCTAGGGGGGATCAGGGAGGGTAGGGGGGTATAGGCTGACTTAAAGGGGGAAAAAGACAGGCAAGGGGTGATAGGCCCGGGTAGGGGGTGTAAAGCAGGGTTAGGGGGTATAAAAGGCAGGTTTTTGGGTGTAAAAGGCCGCTTTGGGGGGAAAAAGGCAGGGTAAGGGGGGGGGGATAGGCAGGCTTTGGGGGGAAATAGGGAGGCTAGGGGGCGTAAAATGCAGGCTAAAGGGGGATAAAAGGCAGGCTAAAGGGGGGATAGGCAGGTAGGGGGGGTTTTTAGGCAGGCTTTGGGGGGATATGGGAAAGGGTAAGGGTTTTAATGGCCCGGCTAGGGGGTACAGGCAGGCTAGGGGGTGTATAGGGGGAAAAACCCCCAGGCCCCAGGGGGTATAAAGGGAGGGTTAGGGGGGATACAGGACTAGGGGGTGTATAAAAGGGTTTTGGGAAATAGGCAGGCCCTTTGGGGGGTAAGGCCGGGGGTTTGGGGGTATCCCGGCAGGCTAGCGGGGGTAAGGCAGGCTAGGGTTTTAAGGGGAGCTTAAGGGGGGAAATTTGGGGAGGCTATGGGGGGAAAAAGGCAGCTATGGGGGATATAGGGAGGGTTAGGAGGTAAACCGGCAGGAAAAAAGGGGTGTATAGGGAGCTAGGGGTGTAAAGGCCCGACTTGGGGGGATACAGGCAGGCCCTTTGGGGCAGGGAAAATAAAAAATCCCCCTTTCTCACCTCGGGCCCCCGCTGCCCCCCGATGGGGCCGCGCTGGGGAAAACCCTCTGCAGCCTTTTTGCTCAGCGCGGGGGGCGCGGGATGTGACGCACCCCACAAGCCCCCCGTGATCACAGAGGGCCGGGGAGGGGGGTAGCAGAGCGGGGCGTTTGGCGCCCGTTCGCTACCCCAAGGAAGCGAGCCTCTGAACCCCCTCCCCGGGTGGGGGGCCCGGGGGTTTAAGGCAGTAATGCGCCGGGGGGGCCCCCCAGCTCTCCGCCCCCCCGCAGTGAAAATGGTTTTCACAGGAGCGGCATTACCCAGGGGTACGGACCGCAGTTTAACTCCTAAGGGGCAAAGGGCCCCCCCGGGGAACTGCTAAAGTTTGCACCCCCGGGAGTTAGGCCCCTGGGGTTTTTTACAATTTTTGGTACGTTTTGGGCAAGCTCACAGTTTAGTCCTTGCAAGACATACAGTAGAGGCAGAATTGCAATGTATTCATTATATGTAGGGTTCCCCACCCACTGCTGCAGATTGACAGATTTCACAGTTACAGAGAGAAGGGGTTAAATAGTCCACTTTTTTGGGGGGAAAAAAAAACTAAAAATTATTAACGTATCGGGCTCTCCCCAACTCATTTCTTAAGAAAGGACTGCAAGTAATTTAAACCCCTAACCCCTCAGCCCAAAAATTTTTTTTTCCTTTTGGGGTTTTCCCAAAACCAAAACCCTTTTTTTTTTTCATTTTACATGAAATTACTAGATGTACTTTTTAATGGTGCCATTGACCGGACCATAGAATGTGCTGGTAAACCATAAAAAAAAAAAAATCCCAGGAAAATTTCAACCCTTCAGGGCTTTCATTTTTTTAAAGTTTTTTTTAGCAGAAAAAATGACAGGTTTTTCTGCAGGGCGTTAAATTTTTGTGACACAAAATTTGTTGCATTTTTGTTGTGTTTTACTACTTTTAGAAAAATCCTTTTTTTTTCCTGTATTTAAAATTTTCTGCAGCCAATACATTTTTTAATCTATAGACCTAAGTGAAGGTTGAAGTATAGTTTTTTTAAATTTCCCTTTTTGGGGTAAATGCTTTTTTTTTTATGACTTTTTATTCAAATTTTTTGGGAGCGCAAAATGACAAAAAAACATATTTTTGCCATTTGGCACCTTTTTCTTCTGTGGTGGTCACCGTACAGGATGATAACATTTGAATTTTTAAAACACAGAACCCTTTTTCACATGCGCCAAAAAACCCAAAATTTTGTTGGGAACTTTTTAAATTTTTTTAGTTTTTTATTTGTAAAAATGGCAAGAGGGGGTGTTTTGATCTTTTAATTTTTTTTATTTGAATTTTTAAAACTATTTTTTGTACATATAATTGTCTGTCTAGGGTCCTTGATTATTAGGAAGCATGATTACATGTACATCATTTTGCAAAATATAGATATTGCAGAAACTTATAATAGAATGACTCTCCTATTATATCCTGCCCATGTCAGAGGGTAATATGAGTAGTTACATGGCAGCTATGGAGGCTTTCATGAGGCATCCGGCAGTCAGTGCAACCACTCGGCACCCTGCAATATCATCACGGGGGGTCAAGCTGGCATAGGAACAGTGGCACTGTTTCTCATTCATTTAGACACAATGGGCGACATGTATGAATGGGGCCTCGGTCATTCTATTTTTAAACAAGCGCACTCCAATATCAGGTGCATTACAGCCTGTGTAGGCTGCATGCTGTTCTGCAGCAGTGCCTGACATTTCAGCTCTGCTACCCACAATTTCTAGCTGTGCCTGTAAGGCTATGTTCACACGGCGTAATTGCGGGGCGTACAATACCTGCCGGCCCCATTGACATGCATTACTCACAAGTAATTGACATGTCACTTATCTCCCCGCGCGTACAATAAGATCGTATTGTATGAGCGGGGAGAGGAGGCGTAATCCATAGTTCTCTATGAGAACTGTGGATTACCGTAATTGCGGCGCGCATCTCACTTGTATTAGAGCGCAAATACGACGCGAAATTCCCCCGTGTGAACATAGCCTTAGAGGGATGTTAGTAATGAAAGAGTTTTGACAATGTATTTGTAACCTGGGCTTGCCAGGGTGTAACAGGATGATTGGCAGATAATACATTAATCAGTCATATATTGAAATGTATTATAACAGTGATCATTTAGTCCAGTAAAATAGAGAAAAAAAAGGGAAAAGTAAAAAACACCCAGCAAAATTTCCCCATTAGAATGCTTATCACACCAAAAAATTTTATTGTAAAAAAAAGCACAAGTATTTGGCATCGACAACATCATAACGACCTGGGCAATAATTGTGTGTTGGCTCGAGATTAAAAAGAATATGGCTATGTGCAGCCCATTTATTTAGCCAGATATCATGACCTTGCCTGTTCAGACCACAGCGCAATCCTCTGCCAGTAAGCTATGGCAGAAACTGCCATGATTGTGCCTGTATTGTGCGTGTTTCTACACTGGTTTGAAGACTGTCTGATTTTAGTGCTGTCTGTGGTTAATTGCCAGGTTCTCTGCCACAACCGTCTGCTCTTCTGTTAGCTTAGTCTTAGGGTATGTTCACACACCGTGTTGGGTCCATGTAACATACGCTTTTACATACATGTTTGAATGTGTCTGTCGAACCCCAAACACGTATCTGATAAATAGCAGTTTGATTTACATTGCTTTTAACTAGAAACACGCATCGGTGTTCACACGAGTGATCACCGATGTGTGTCTCACTCTGTCTTTCGGATCCATCTTTCCGATCCGTTCCAAGAATTGACATGTCAATTATTGGTCCAAAAAACGCAGCAGGAGCCCTAAAATAAACTATAGGGTGCGATCCTGCTGCATCCAACACGTATCCAAACACGCAGTTGCATATTGGATACGTGATGGAACTGTTTAGGATCCAATTGCTGCAGCGATTTTGGATCCGATTTTAGGATCCAACATGGATGCAAAATCGGTTCCAAACATGCCATGTGAACATACCCTTAGGCCTCGTTCACACGGCTTATTTCGCCGCGTATTTGCCGACGGATTGACGATCGTCAATCCGTCGGCAAATCAGTCAAAACAAGTCACAGCCTATTTTCTATTGATTTTCAATAGAAAATACGGCTCGTCGTTCACAACGACGCGTAAGTTCCGTTCCGGATGCCGCCGCGGATTGACGACGGCAATCCGTACTGGAAAAAAACAATTCACATGTCAATTATTTAACGGACGGATTCACCACCTACAATGATTGGAGATGGGAATCCGTCGGAAATCAGTTACAAATACGTGCCACACTTAGTGGCACTTATTTGCAACTGATTTTCAACTGATTTCAGAACGTATTTACGATCGGCAATCCGATGTAAATACGTTCTGAAATAAGCCGTGTGAACGAGGCCTTAGGCTGCAGATAATTGCCCTCGCTACACTTCTTTCTTTGTACATATCTAGGTTCTTTGTGGTCGGGGGGTAAGATAGCCAGTCCAATCATGGCCTTGAACGGAACTCTGACATCCCTTATGTAGACCTCTTCTGCTCAGCAGCTTTGCTGGTGGTGGTCTATTTAAAGGGGTTTTGCCATGATCTCATTTCATACCTCCTGCATCCAGCTCTTCAGCTCTGTGTGGTCAGAAGGAGGCGTGTGTGATTTGTTTGACTTACATATCATGTGACCCAGCAGGATGACATCACCAGGCCTTTCCTCTCTGTAGGCAAAGAAAGGTCTTTTTATGTAAAGTATTGTGAGTAGCTGAGAGGTAAAGTTTTTGCCTCCAGGCACAAGAGTCCTAGGTTCAAATTTTATTTTTTATTTATTTGCACTGTTTGACTAATTACTAAGGAGCACAGAGGACAGGATTAGAGTGACAGCACCTGGGGTTTAAACACTCAGTCGCTATCTGAGAGGAGAAGTGATGTCTGAGCATGTCTGACCAGGACTGAGGAGCTCTCAGCCTTGGTCATATCCCCTGGAGATGAGCTGTAAACAATGGATCACTAAATGAGCAGCTATAACAAAAATGGTGCAACATTTTTAATAATAATGAATGGTGAAAATGTTTGTTATTACATTTGCAAGCTTCCCGCATCAATTTTACTTTGTGGCAAAAGCCCTTTAAACTTGAGCTGCTGTGCTGTATTTGCTATTTTGGATTACCTGGAATTCTGACCTGTTGCCTGCCTTTTGACTTCCGTTTCTGCCGGTCATACTGTTTTGTTCTTTCTGGTTTGGACCCTTTTCTGCTGAGTTCTCTGTTATTGTATTTTGTCAGTCTTTTCTGTTCTGTGTTTGCATGTACTCAGAGTAGGGGCCACCATTCAGTTGTCACCAACCGCTTGGGACCAGGTGAGCAAGTAGGCAGGGACATATTTGGGGGGCCTAGAACTAGGGCTCAATGTTTGTCTGTCTCTGTCTATCTGCTCCAGGGGTCCCTAACACCAAGGGCCACATGTATGAAAACTGTCTAGGTCTAAAACTCACTTTTTTGCCCATAGCAACCAATCAGAGCGCCCCTTTAATTTTTCCAGAGCACCATATGAATTGAGAGGGGCGCTCTGATTGGTTGCCATGGGCAAAAAAGTGAGTTTTAGACCTAGATAGTTTTCATACATGTGGCCCCAAATTTGAGATCCATGCCCAAAGCTATAGAAAAGAACATAACAGCTTTCTCTTAAATTGTTCTATGTAGTATTCTTTACTGTTCACTTGTTTTTGGATTAAAAATCTCTATGGACAAGAGAATGAGTCAATGAATTGCTGAAGGGTAAAACACTGTGGCTTTTGTGACCTATCTATATCTTATACACATTATCACAGATGACAAGCTCTTACATATCTATGGTTTCATACACAGTTATTTCAGAAAAATACATTCTATAATGTTCTTTCAGTATTATTGTTTTGTTTAGTTTCACAAGGATCAGCTATATATTATCACGGCAGGAAATTCTGATTTCATGACATGTTGTTTACTGCAAATGTCCATTTGCATTTCGATGTCATTGTAAATTTGAGCTCTAGTTTTTAGGTTAAGTAAACAAAACGATGACAGATGAAAAACATTGAGTTGCAAAAGTATTCCTACCTCTTGAAATACTCCTCATTCAAAAACTTAAAAAGCCAAAAAACTTAAATGTTTTTGTTAAATTTTTTTGGGATAGAGCAACAGAAGGAAGCAAATATTTGTGAAGTGTAAAGATAGTGATACCTGCTTTTCCCAAGTGTGGCGTGTATATGTTTTCAGCCCCCTGAGACAAAATTTTGAAAGACGACTGTCACGGCAGCCATGGACCGGCGCGGTCTGCCCCTGGTACTTCCTGGCCTGCCTGTTGCCCTGTTCCTGGGGTCCGTTTGTGCACTGCACCTCCTAACCTCGCGGCAGCTTTCCCGCCCTTTATAGGTTCCCGTCCGTTTTAAATTCCCCTTGACCTGTGAACCCCGGCTATAAGGGGAAGTTCCTGTCTGTGTTTTAGGGTCAGTCCATTGCAAGTCTTGTTTTTGTTGCAGCCCGGCAGCTGAGTCCATCTCTGAGCTGGTCCATTTGTCTGTAGCCCATCTGAGCTCCTGACCATCTGCCTGTCTGTCTCCTGTTTTTGTGTCTGCTGTCTCTGACCTGTCCGGTTTTCCTGCCTTGGCCCCTTGTTCCTTAACCTGCTGTATCCTGCCGTGTCACCTGTCCAGTACTCGCTTTATCCTGATAATGTATCCTGCTGTGTTCCTGTGGACATGTAAGTTTAAACCTGCTCTGCATATGTTTTCCTATGTTCCTGTCTACCACCACCTGTGTTCCTGTTCTGCACCTCGGCTGTCACCGCAGGTAGCCACGTCAGGGGTAGCGACCTGGGGATCCCCACAGCTAAGTCCGTCCCGGTGAAGACCAGGGGCCCCTTAGACTCCGCTCCCTGGCGTGGTCTCCGTCTACCATCTCGCCTGCGGTGATCACAGTGGATCCACACCCGGATGTCAGTGGCGCCTCGCTGTTGTCGCCGATTCCGTTACAACGACCTTTAGCTGCAATGACAGCTGCATCCTGTTGGGGGATGTCCATACCAACTTTGCACATCTAGAAGCTGGAATTTTACCCATTCTTCTTTGCAGAATAGCTCTAGGTCAGTGAGATTGGTTGGCAAACGTTTGAGAACAGCAATTTCCAAGTCCACAGATTCTCAATGGAATTTAGGTCTGGAATGTGACTGGGCCACTTGAACACATGAATATGCTTTGATTAAACCATTCCTGTATGTTTAGGGTCGTTTCCCTGCCCCAATCTCAAGTCTTTTTCAGCATCTAACAGGTTTTCCTCCAGAATTGCCCTGTATTTAGTTCCATCCATCTTCCATCAACTCTGACCAGCTTCCCAGTCTCTGCTAAAGCAAAGCCTCCCCACATCGTGATGCCCCCACCATGCTTCCTGGTGGGGATGGTGTGTTCAGGGTGATGTGCAGTGTTGGCTTTCCTCCACACATAGCGTCTGGCATTTAGGTCTTATGAGGGTCATCTTTTCCAGGGTAAGTGGGTGCCCGGGGACTCCATGAGCATAGGGGTCCGTCCGAGCAGATGCCTACCTTGCCCATTGCAAACAGGAAATCAGCACCTTGGTGTCAGGCCTGGAACCGGCAGATCTCTTCAGTAAGCGGCGCAGAAGGCGTGATACAGCTATCACACCTCCTGCTCTACTGTATCTCCTAGGCCAAAAAAGGTCTAGGAGATCTCGGAAGCAACATCCCAGTGTAGGTGGCATGATTATGTCACACCACTCATGCTGGAAACTAGCTCCCAGATCGAGGTCCTCTGAGGTCCTGGACAGGTAGAGACGAGTTTTTTTTTTTTTCTAATCAATCAGAGGTGCCATATTAAAACTACAGGAGGGTATATACAGGTGTCATATGAACCTCAAGGAGGCTATATAGAGGGGCCATATTCACCTACAGGAGGCTATATACATGGGGCATATTAACCTACAGGAGGCTATATACAGGGGCCATATCTACCTACAAGTGGCTATACATAGGCCATATCTCCCTACAGGAGGCTATATACAAGGGCAATATCTACCTACAGGAGGCTATATACAGGGAACTGTTTACCTTCAGGAGGCTATATATGTACTGGGAACTATATATCTTCAGGGGCCATATCTACCTGCAGGGGACTGTATACCTTCAGGGGTCATATCTAACTGCAGGGGACTGTATACGTTTAGGAGGCTAGATACCTACAGTGGAATATATACCTTCAGGAGGCTATATACATACAGCGGACTGTATACCTTCGGGGGCCATACCTACCTACTGGGGCTGTATACCTACAAGGTGCTATATACCTACCTACAGAGGGCTGTATATCTACCTAGAAGGGCTGTATACCTATCTACTGGGAGCTGTATACCTACCTACAGGAGCTGTATACCTACAGGGGGCTGTTTACCTACCTATCTACCTACCTACAAGTGGCTGTATACCTACCAACAGGGAGCTGTATACCTACAAGGTGATGTATACCTACCTACAGTATCTATCTACAGGGGGCTGTATATCTACTGGAGGCTGTATACCTACATACCTACCTAAAGGGGGCTGTATATCTACCTACAGGTTGCTGTATATCTACTTACAGGACGTTGTATATCTATCTACAAGGGGCCTATATACATACAGGGAACTATTTTACCTACCTACAGTGGGTCTATATACTATAATGTATATACTATACATTACTACCTCCTTACTTAATGGAGAATGCCCATACCAGAGGTAGGAATAGGTAGGGAAGTGCTAATAAACTGAGAAGTCCAAGATGTTTATGTGTTTTATTCTCCAGTGACGCGTTATCGGGAGAAGTCTTAACTGCATTCCGGGCTGGATGGAGAAGAAAAGGGAAAAAGAACGATTCAGAGAACGACTCATTAGAGAAGATGTCTCCTGTGAGTCCCTGATGTCAGGGGTTATTTTGCTTCTGTGTTTGATTAGTGCTGTATTCACTGTCATGTGATGTGACCTGAGCTGGTTTCTGACCACCATGTGGTCTCAATATAGCAGGGTCATAGGTTATAAGTTAATGTATATATTTATTCCTGCGAGTGGTTGTGTTGATTGGGGGCCCAGTGCACAACTCTGCCAAGGGGCTCACGGTGCAGTTAAGACTGCCCTAGGTCTCGTCTGACAAGGGCACCTTCTTGCACGTGATTTCTGCTCCCTACGTAGCTTTTTGTAAACTGCAAAAATGACTTCTGATAGCTTGCTTTCAAAAATGGATTTCTTCTTGCCAGTCTTCCATAAAGGCCATATTTGTGGAGTACAAGACTAAGGCTGCGTCCCCACTGCAGAGGACAAATACCGGTCGGTTTACCCAGCTGGTATTCGTCCTGTTTTGCGGCCGTCCCCACGGCCGCAGGGGGGATGGCTTTTCTCCGCGATGAGCGGAGAAAGGCCCTCCGTCTTCACATTCACAAGCACAGGTTCCGCCCAAAAACCGGACGGAAGATTGTGCTTGTAGAATGTTTTGCGGCCGGACCGCGGGTGGAAAAACCACCGGACAGAAAAACCCGTGCTAATTTTCGGCCGGTTTTTCAGGCGGTCTGCAAAACCGCAAACCGCCTGAAAAACCGGCCGAAAACCCGTGCAGTGGGGACATACCCTAATAGTTGTCCTGTGATCAGATTCTCCCACCTGAGTTGTGGATCTCTGTAACTTCTCCAGAGTGACCCTGGGCCCCTTAACTGCTTCTCTAATTAGTACTCTCCTTGTCTATGCTGTCTGTTTTGGTGGATACCCATGTCTTGGCAAGTGAGCAGTTGTGCCATACTCCTTACATTTATGGATAACTTGGGCTATTTTATTAAAACCAAACCCTGTAATACACTTTACCACAACTTTATCCCTTAACTGTCTTTATCCCTGAGCTTCTTTGCTTTTCGTGATACTGTTTGTTCACTAATATTCTCTAACAAACCTCTGAGACCTTTACGAAACAGCTGCAGTTATACAGAGAATAAATTACATACAGATATACTCTATTTACTAATTAGGTGACATCTAAAGGCAATTGGTCACACTGGATTTTATTGAGGTTTAGCAGATCACAGAGGGCTTAATACTTATGCACACCACACTTTTTAGTTTTTTAATTTGCATACATTTGGAAAAGCACATATAATTTTCTTTACACTTCACAAATGCTTTTCCCTTTGTGTTGCTTTATCACATTAAATACCAATAAAAATACATTTAAAAGGGTTTTATTACTACAATGATTAGCTTTCAACATGTAGGAAAAGGTAAATGAAAACATTTACTAAATACATTCCTCTTTTGATATTGCCTTGGTCAAGAGATAAGAGAGATTTTATCTGATCTGAGTGCACACAAATGTCTCTAGTTTATCGTCCATATCTCTCTCCCTGATTAGACAGGGTGCAGGGAGTAACATCACCATGGTTGCATGGAGCAGTCTTTATCTTTAATAAGATAACATTGTTTACCTTTGATAAGCACTTGTTTTTACTCCTTGGAGCTCTGTAGTGGTTGTTTACTACAGATTAAATCTCCTGCACTTATGTCACTGCAATGCTTAGCTAGTTACAGAGGAGCTAAATATGCTAGTCACTGATTTAGAACCACCCACAGCCTGACCAGGCAGTGTGAGTCTAAAGCTGCGTGTGACTTTGTAAAACAGCATGGTGAGAAAACCCCTTTAAGTTTGGACTGTAACATTTCAAAAATAAGAACAGTTGAAGGGGTATGGATACTTTTGCAACCCAATGTAAATGGAATAAGTGTAATAAATACTAAAGAAAAATCAATATATGCAACATGTTAGAAAAAAAAGTACTAATCCATTTTGGGCATATACTAGTCTCTATACATGCTAGAAAATCCAAGAACATATAAAAAGAAGGGAGACAAATGAGAGAACGAGAAAAAAAGGAAAGAGGTACAGTGTATTACTACAGTTTATGTCCGACTTAAGGAATGGGGGACAATTACATCTTTAGATATGAGTAGTCAGCCAAGAGGGCATAGCAATTGAACCCCCGAAGAGGAAATAGGGGAAAAAATTATCAAAGAATGCTATCAATGGCTCAAAGCCCTTGCCAGGGCTGTATTTATAGGTCATGCTGCCCTAGGCACTAAACCTGAATACGAACCCATTACCACGCCCCTTTCACATCATGCCACACCCCTTTACGAACGCCGCTGCCACCAATGATAGTCACTAGTGGCTGCAACCTCCGACACCCCCCCCCCCCGCTCCGACCCAAAAAAAAAAAAAAACAGGAAATAAAAACAAACCTCCTGCTGCCGTGCCGTCCGCTAGCAGGCGCGGCCCTTGGCACGTGCCCACGGGTACCTAGTGGGAAATATGGCCCTGGCCCTTGCATTGCAGAAGATAATACATGCCGTGACAGATAGATGGGCTAGTGGCTTTCCAATGATGGGCAACTGTTTTCCTAGCTGTTATCAAGAAGTGCCAAAGATGGACTTTTTTATAGTTAGGTAGAGAAAACCTGTAATGATAGAAAGAGAGAAGCACCAACTCTGGTGATCAAAGAGGTCATGAAATCACCTAATGTCAGAGCACCACGGATCTCAGAGCACTCCAGAACAATCCCCTAACAGCACCATAAAAGAGGAGGCTCTGGCAGGAAGGTTGCAACAAGTCTGGATACTGGCCCCACCTGTGTAGGACCTTATTTTTATCTTGCTCATAACAAGAGACTGAAGAGTAAAACTGAGAGTATATTGTTGTATTCATACTGAGAAACACTTCTGCCAAAATCTGCTTTCCATTTAGCCTAGAATGGAAGTATAGGTGGGGTGGTGGGGGGTATACAATGCTTAGTCATTCCTTTCCTCAACAGACCATGAATAAAAGGCACCAGGTAAGTTGAAGTCTCAAAGGGTATATCCTATCAAGATATTGATTTCCTTGGTTTAAGGGCTTGTAGAACCCTCTAACTGATATAACAGGAGCCAGTCAACAGAACCTATCTTAATAAGTCTTAGAAAGTGCCAAATTTGCACTGAAGAGAGAATTTCTGCTATACCTGCTGCAAAGGAGTTGTTAACATGGGTCAATACATCTGGTCTGAATGTATGTTAGATGTGGAAAAGCACTGATCTGTGAAAAACCAAACACATTGGACATAAGGAAGGAAGCATCAAGGAGGGAGCTCTTAGGCTATGTTCACACGGCTTATTTCGGGACGTATTTACGTCCGAAAATACGTCCCGAAATACGTTTCAAATAATGAACAATTAGATCAACATTGATTCCAATGTAAAATACGCCTCGTCATTCACACGAGGTGTATTTTCGCGTCGTATTTGCGGGCGTAAATACGTCCGTAAATACGATCGTAAAATTAAGTCCCCTGTCACTTATTGAGGCGTATTTCGCAACGTAAATCCCCATAGTAAAGAATGGGGAATGTATTTACGACGTGAAATACGTGCCACACTTTGTGACACGGATTTGAAACGTATTTCGGGACGTATTTGCGGACGTAAATATGCCCCGAAATAAGCCGTGTGAACATAGCCTTAGATGTTGTCCATATTGAGAGGGTTAAACAATCGGCACCAACCCACAAGGACACCACTTTGTGCAGCTAGCTGATGGAAAACTGAAACAATGCAGATCACTCACATAAAAGCGTTATTGCGGTGCTCAACGGATGATAGAAAAGACTTTGTAACAATCCAGGTATATTAGACCATAATCAACGGCACTCACCGAAAATTTTCATTATTAAATTCCAAATTCAGCACATACAGTGTAGGTCGAATACACACAATGGCCTACGGCTGTTTCACCTCAGCTGACGCTTCATCAGCCGTAGGTCAATGTGTGTCTGTATTCGACCTCCCCTGTATGTGTTGAATTTGGAACTTAATAAAGTACTCTTAGATTTAGGAGGTCCAAAGCACAGATGTCAGGGAACAGGATGAGAGGCTATTTTCTATAGCTACCTACTGTTTAGATTGGACCTTAGTTCTTGAACGTATACATCTTTACTGATTCTTGTAGCTATAAGACTCCTTTATAGCCATATACATTTTTTTTGCATTTTTAAGATTTGATAGAAAATATCTTGAAGGTTGCAGGAATGTTTGATGGCATTTGATAATGTGCTTGGCATTAACTTTTAGAAATATGGGCCCGGCTTGGTAAAATGATTTTCTTTTAATTAAGGTTTTATTTGTATGTGCAATCATGAAAATTGTACAAAAGGTGACTAAAATGCTTTTAAAGTCTTTTCCTAGGTATCTGCAAAGGAAATGCATATTTTACTGAATGGCTCATGATCCACTAGAGGAAGTATTTCTCATATAGCCTCCTCCAGCAGCTCATTATCATAACTCTTAAAAGTCATGTACTATAGACATTCGGGTGGGAAAACATCATACATTTCTGAAAAAATGAAGTGTTAAGAAACACTTTAAAGGGTATTCTCATCTCAGACATTTCTTCCATATTAATAGAATATATGTCATAAATGCCTAAGATTGAAAACTCCTTTAAATAATTTGAAGGTGGAAGCAGTAGTTACCTCAGTAGCTTAATGGAATAATAACTGCAAATTAAGCTGCTGCTAAAGCCACATATAGGAGTTAAATTAAGTTACACCAAATAAAATGTTGAAGTTAGTACAGTTCTAGAATTAAGCATCTTGAGGTGAGCCCTCAGAAATGGGAGAAATGAGCCTATGAAATGAAACCAGATACAGTTGCAGTTCCCCTTTTTACAGTATCACATTTATTGTATAAGTTGAAAGATTTCTTTTCAACTAAGCAAAAGTTGTATAACTATATGAAAGTAAATCTTCTGTTACAAATGTGATTGATGCATATTGTTGACATATGTCTCTTTGGAAATCTCATATAAGAAATGAAAATCTAAAATGAATGTATCAGTCATTCATGTGGCTTTAATCTCTGCTCTCGCTATAAGTCTTTTTCTCTTTCCTACTCTGCTCGTTCTAAGGTTTTTCTATGGTTTATATACTTGTATGTTTTATGCTTGTGCTGTTCTTTACGGTTTTGCTCTTGCTGTAACTGTTTACTCTTTATTACTCTCTCTTTTTACGCTATAAGTCTGCTGTTTCTAAAGGGCTGTTCCCATCTCACCATTGATGACATATCATTAAGACCTGCACCTGTCTTTGGTTAACGGATCCCTAAAAGTCTCTGTTCAGAACGGAGAGTAGATTGCATTAGTGCTATCTACAACACATGAAAAAAACTTTGAGATTCTTAGTTCACATGTTTTGATCCAAAAATGTTTAAGCCACCCCTGACTACCAACGGGATGTCAAGGTGGGTGGTCCTACTCTATTTTTACTTCTCATTTGAGTCCAATTCAGACTTCTCACTTGAGTCAACAGACCTCCATAATTCAGAAAGAAAAAAGAAAAAAGCACAAGCCCTATAAGAATACTGCACTGATCTAGCAACCTGTGGAGGTGGGCGGGGTGCAAGAAACCAAAATGGAGGCATTCATTCCTCCCTATACGAATTAAAAGCAATATATGCCAAATGCAACGTATAGTTCTGCGCAAAAAAAACATTTCTGAAAAACACAGTGTGAACCTGGGTGCCACTGGCATGGTTGCGGCATATATATATATATATATATATATATATATATATATATATATATATATATGTATATATATATATATATTATATATATATATATATATAATACATACACACATTCCAATATCAGTGGCACACCATCAGCTAAAAGGGCTATCAAACAAGACATGGAAACCTCTAAAGAAGCATTTATGCCATCTACAATACATGAAAAAAACTTTGAGATTCTTAGTTCACATGTTTTGATCCAAAAATGTTTAAGCCACCCCCGACTACCAACGGGATCTCAAGGCGGGTGGTCCTACTCTATTTTTACTTCTCATTTGAGTCCAATTCAGACTTCTCACTTGGGTCAACAGACCTCCATAATCCAGAGACAAAAAAGAAAAAAGCACCAGTCCTAGAAGCATACTGCACTGATCTAGCAACCTGTGGAGGTGGGCGGGGTGCAAGAAACCAAAATGGAGGCATCCATTCCTTCCTATTTGAATTAAAAACAATATATGCCACATGCAACGCATTAGCTCACCACTCTCCATTCTCTTCTATGGGAGTTCCAAGCAGAGCCAAACACCTTTCAGCTGTATCCGGAACTCCTGTGGAACAACTATCACACTTAATATGCCATCAAAGTGCAAGATGGTAACACCCCTTAAGCCTCCCATACACTTACCATAGATGTGGGCTGCAAACATGTGCAGCTGTCAGCCATATACAGATGCATGCTAGGCTCTGCATGTATCTATTTTATATACAGTATATACACTAACTCTATTGACTTTTACTACATCTTTTGCTCCTGTACTCCTTACAGTTTTATTTCTATGCATACTTTCCTCTTAATGACCGCACTCCTCATAAAGGGCGACATGTCCGAAAAGTGGCGTATTTATGCCAGTCTTAGGCGCATTAAATCAGTGTAAAGTGCGCCTGAAAGTCCGACACTTTCTAAAAATTGCCGTCAGGTATACATTGCATAGATTACTTAATGCGCCTAAAATGGCACATCGTATCCAAAAAGGGCACATTGTATTAAAAAGGGGGCATTGCATCAAAAAAGGGGGCATCGTATCAAAAAAGGGGGCATTGTATCAAAAAAGGGGGCATCATATCAAAAAAGGGGGCATTGTATCAAAAAAGGGCGCATTGCATCAAAAAAGGGCGCATTGCTCAACACTCAGCACATAGCATATCATTGGTAGCATATGGTATGCGTATATCGAGGCTCATTGCCCGACGGGGGTGCATAACATATGTAAGGCGCCTCAATAGGCGCGTTTCGCGAAGGGGGTGCACAGTGCACCATATTTAGGCGCATTACAATGTGTCGTTCCCAGCGTATAATGCACCTAGTTTTGGTTTACGACAGTCCATTTACAACAAGAATATGGTGCAAAAAGTGGGTTTGCCACAAAATAAAACAAAAAACTGGCGTTGGCGTGTTGGGACATGTCTCCCAAACTGTTTACTTTCTACTCTTTACTGCTTTGCGCTTTCTATGATTGTTCTCTTTACTGCTCAACTATTTACCAGTCTTCTCTTTGCTTTGAGGAGTTTTCTCATGAAGACAACTCTTGTCCATATGACCTATTTGAACATTATAGAGGACCCTCCCTTATAAACTAGAACATTCTGGTGGGCTCAAACTGTCCCTTTATTATATGGATGTCCATCTATCTGAATGACCTCCATAAAATGCTACATTTCCTGGCTGATCATGGCTTCCCCTGCTGAAACGAGATGAATGCCACAGGTTTAAAGGCGGTTGTGTCGCCACAAAGATTACCTTTCAATATATAGGGAACACTAAATGAAGAAGTTTTCCAAATATATTGCTTTGTTCATTTTTTTTTTGTTAAGGAGCTACAAGTGATTTTATCTCCCTCTGAGGGCTTTCTGGTTTTCCAAGTGACCGACCTGTGTACTTCCCCCCCCCTGCTGTTTGTTTTATCTGATAACAGGGAGTGATGTCATCACACAGGTCCTAGCAGCACAGAACTGTGGGCCATGAGAGCTTGTGTGTTATCTGATCTTTCAGACAAAAGACAGTAATTACTACTGTTTACTTTAACTCAGAAGCTTCCCTGGTCTTGACAGCATGAGATTTATCTAATTAGCAAAGGTCTGAATACAAGGAGCTCATATGCTTGACCAGGAAGCGAAAGAGCAAAGCAGTATTATTTCATTCATGCATCCTATGAAACTTTGAGATGAGACAACCTCTTTAAGACAGAGGAATAAGGTATTAGTGGCCACATGCAAGAGGTTATTTGATAAAACATCTGTAACCACGCTGGGAGACTCCAAACAGCAACAAGCCAAACAGAGAATTACACCAGTGGTCAGAAGAAATAACCAAAGTGTGTATTAATCAAATAAGAAAGCTCAAAAAGGGTAACCTTCATCATTAGGGAGAGGCACCCTGTAGGTGTGTGGAGTCTTAAACACCATTAGGTGCCCACTGAAATCTAAATGTATTTAAAAAGGTTCATGGGAAATGAGCTTGGACTCTGCAGCACCACAGATTGGATGTAGCGTTTCTCCAGTCACATCCAACAGCGGAGCAAGAAATGGTTTTAAAGAGGTTTTCTCACCATGCTGTTTCACAGAGCCAAGGCAGCTTCAAACTTACTCTTCCTTGTCAGGGTGTAGGTGGTTCTATAGCAGTGATTGGCATATCAGTACTGCTATACCTAGCTATTTCTGTTACAGTGAAATCAGTGCAAGAGATTTATAATCTGTAATGCACAAAGCTACTGAGCTCTAAGGGATAAACCTTGTCACTAACTTAAACTACTGTGCTAGAGATAAGATTCACTATGATCAGATGGAAGTTGGAGCATTCAGATAAGATAAAGAGCAGGGATAGGTGGTCGGTAACCAACTTTTTTTTAATCTAGTACAAGGATGTATACAATCAGGAGACAGAACAAACATAGTCCAAATGTGACTGCAGTTGCCCTATTGTTTCCTCTGCATTCATTCCGAGATCCATCAAGATACTTTTTTCAGGTGTCCAAATGGATACCGCAGCAAATGTCCCAAATAGGATTGAACCACAGTGTGAACCCAGCCTTACAGTATATACACATATAAACTTATATGTAACTTATTCTCTTGTACCTTATTCACTCGCCTTACTATTACTACAATATATTTACAAGCCCAATTATATCTGAAAAAGTTAACTGTTTGGACAAATAATCTCAGAATAATCACAGAAACACTAGTTGACGGAGCAGCAGGTGTTAGCAAATCAAGTGAAAAGAGGCATTAAGTGTTCATCACTTGTATCACGCTGGGTAATAAGATCAGAGCGAACATTTACAATAATCTATTTCATTGACGGTACAGAGCCCGGCAGTATATAAAGCCTGTCATACAGTATGAAAATAACTATCAATTTGGAATATCTGTCATAGAACTCGTTGCAAGAATGAGGACACAAATGATGACATTTATCTTAACAAAAACAACTTCATTTTGAAACGATAATTATTATCAGTATAAAAACTTTGGATTCAGAGGCTTCTTAATTTGCTTTCTCTGAAAACAGCTCATTTTCTAAATAGGATTGTGTAAGGCTATGTTCACACGGCTTATTTTGGGGCGCATTTCGCCATGTATTGCGAACGTACTGCGCTCTAATACGAGCGAAATGTGCCCCAATCATTAAGGTAATCCAAAGCTCTCATAGAGAACTATGGATTACGCCTCCTCCCCCTGCGCGTACAATACGATCATTTTGTACGCGTGGGGAGATCGCCGCAAGTAATGGTTTGTATATTGCGCCAGCCCCCCCCGCGTTGTGGGAGTACGCGCCATGTGAACTTACCCTAAGTCAGGGTTGTCAAATGTGACCAGTTGATGTTTTTATAGTTGTATATCTCACACCAAGATATGTAATATAACAGAATAAAATGGAACAAATACCACACCCTCCTGCCTAAAACGTAACCTTTATTTATAAATACAGACTCTTATAATAGAAGATAAAAGAAATAAAATAGACTCATGGGGCGAAATGTTTGTGCGCTCGATGTATGAGCAGGTGCACTCCATAACTAGGCGCACTACAAAGCACCTGCGGCACTTTGTAATGCACCTAAGGGCGTTCTGGAGGCATGTCGCACTGCAACTGTAGTATTCTACACATTTCTGACTTTAGTACGGCAAAATCAGGCGCATTACTGCTGAAACAGGTAGATCACTTTAAAAGTGGTTTACCTGAGCCAGAATTGTTGTTTTGTAGCTAGAAGGCGCTAAATCTATGACCCGCAGTAGAACAGGTTCATAGATTCAGGCGCATGCTAAATTATTAATGCGCGCAATAAAATTGGCACCTGGGCGCCAAAAATCATGAATGTCACCGATTGTCTCCATACATCAGTGTCAATGTACAGTATCTCACAAAAGTGAGTACACTCCTCACATTTTTGTAAATATTGTACTATAAAAGTGAAAATGGACAAATTGTGCCCAAAGTGTCAATATTTTGTGTGTCCGCCATTATTTTCCAGCACTGCCTTAAACCTCTTGGGCATGGAGGTCACTAGAGCTTTACAGGTTGCAATCACTGGAATCCTCTTCCACTCCACCATGATGACATCATGGAGCTGGTGGATGTTAGAGACTTTGAGCTCCTCCACCTTCCATTTGAGGTTTCCCTTACATATGCTCAATATGGTTTAGGTCTGGAGACATGATTGGCCAGTTCAGCACCTTTACCCTCTTTAGCAAGGCAGTGGTCGTCTTGCAGGTGTGTTTTGAGTTGTTATCATGTTGGAATACTACCCTATGGCCCAGAAGGAAGTTGATCATGCTCTGCTTCAGTATGTCACAGTACATGTTGAAATTCATGGTTTCCTCAATGAATTGTAGCTCCCCATAGCTGGCAGCGATCATGCAGCCCCAAACCATGACACTCCCACCACCATGTTTGACTGAAGGCTAGACACACTTGTCTTTGTACTCCTCATCTGTTGCCTCCACACACGCCTGATACCATCTGAACCAAATAAGTTTATCTTGGTCTCATCAGACCACAGGACATAGTACTGGTAATCCATGTCCTTAGTCTGCTTGTCTTCGGCAAACTGTTTGCTTTGTTTTGCATCTTATTTTAAAGAGGCTTCCTTATAAGACGACAGTCATGCAGACCAGTTTGATGCAGTGTGCAGCGTATGGTTTGAGCACTGACAGGCTGACCCTTACCCTGTAACTTTTGCAGCAAAGCTGGTAGCACTAATACGTCCATTTTTAAAAGACAATCTCTGGATATGATGCTGAGCACGTGCACTCAACTTCTTCAGTTGACCATGGCAAGGCTTGTTCTGAGTGGAACCTGTCTTGTTAAAGCTCTGTATGGTCTTAGCCACCATGCTGCTGCTCAGTTTCAGGCTAAGTTCACACGGCTAATTGCAGGGCGTATAGTACCGATTGGCGCATACTCCCGCGATGCAGGGGGGCCGGCAGCCCGCCAGCCCCGTAGACTGTCATTACTCATGGCGCGTAAGCACCATGAATAATTGACATGTCAATTATCTCCCCGCTCAGCGTTTTGTACGAGCGGGGAGAGGAGGCGTAATCCATAGTTCTCTATGAGAACTGTGGATTACCGTAATGACTGGGGCACATTTAGCTCGTATATGAGCGCAGTACGCTGCGAAATACGCGGCGAAATGCGCCCCAATCATAGCCATGAGAACATAGCCTCAGGGTGTTGGCAATCTTCTTATAGCCTAGGCCATCTTTGTGTAGAGCAACAATTATTTTTTCAGATCCTCAGACAGTTCTTTGCCATCAGGTGCCATGTTGAACTTCCAGTGACCATTATGAGAAGTGTGAGAGCGATAACGCCAAATTTAACACACCTGCTCCCCAATCAAACCTGAAACCTTTTAAACTAATCAGTCACATGACACTCTGGAGAACATATGGCAAATTGGGCACAAATTGTCGATTTTCAATTACAGGTGTACTTACTTTTGTTGCCAGCGATTTTGACATTGATTGCTGTGTTGTGTTATTTTGAGGGCTCATCAAATTGACACTGTTGTACAAGCTGTACATTGACTTTTTAAAATGTATATGAAAGTCTCATATCATCAGTGTTGTCCCATGAAAAGACACAATGCAATATTTACAAAAATGTTAGGGGTGTACTCACTTTTGTGAGATACTGTATGTTCCAATGTACATATAAATGTATGTTATCTTGTTAAGGGGCAGAATGACGGCTTTAGTAATAGGTACCGTAGCCCATTTCTACCTGCTCTGACATATGTTACTCTTTGATTATTTGCTGGAATTTGATTTAATAAATTTGAGCAACTCTAATTACAAGGAAGAACGACAGTTTTTATGGGTATTGGTTGGCAAGTGGATTGACCGCCATCTACCCAGCTGATGTATTTATGTGTTTATACCGATTGTTTGATTGGCTTTATTTGTATAAGGTGATTTTATGAGTCTGTATTTATTAATAAAGGTTCAGTTTTAAGAACGGATATTGATTTATTAGATTTATATTGTAGCTGGAACACAAATATATATTATTGAATGTTGTATATCGTTATGTATATATGACATACCTATTGTGCATTCTTAGTTGGGTGATCTACTTTTATATAATTTGATTATAATAATCTTTTATGATATAGTGTGGTATTTGTGCCATTTTGTTATGTGACTTTTTGTTCTTTAGTTCTCTCTAGTTTTACATTTATAAATTCCCTATGCAGTTTAGGTGTTTGTTAATTTTTTTTCCAAAATATGTAACAGATGTTTCTTGCAGCTGCTCATCTGTCTGGAGTGAACATGTATGTTATTGGGAACCTTATAATCATAAGCATCTGCTTCAGGGAATAATATGAATTATTGTTTAAAATTAGGCAACTGATATAGAGTACATTAAAGAGGTTTTCTCCCAACAGTGATTAGCATTTAACATGTAGGTAGAGGTAAATGAAGACGCTTACCAAATACATTGCTGCTTTGATTTTACCTTATTCATAAGACAAAGGAGATTTTATCTACTGCTAATGTACACAAGTTTATCTTGCTTACTGACCACCTTTCTCTGCTCTCTCTTATCGCTCATTGCTCCAAACTTCCCTCCAACCTTGGTGAGTCACTCCCTGCTGAGTCTAATCTCTAGCACAGCTGCATGTTTATCTAAGTTAAAGGCGTAGTCCGGTTTCGGGAAATCCTCTTCTCTGGCCACTCGTTGCTAGCTGCGGTCCACACACATTCAGCTATACTCAGAACTCCCATAGAAGTGAATGCAGGGTCGGACCGCAGCTAGCAAAAATTTCCGGAAACAGGACTACCCCTTTAATGACAATTTTTAACCCTTAGCGCTCTGTTGCCTTGTGCACTATAGATTATAAACTACCTGCACTCAAGTCACTGTAACGGGAATAGCTAAGAATAGCAGAGCTGATATGCCAGTCACTGCTGTAGAACCTCCCACAGCCTAACCAGGAAGTGTGAGTATGAAGCTGGCTGCGGCTCTATGAAAAAACGTGATGAGGCATTCCCTTTAAGTTCAGATGAGATATAACCAGGGCCATTTCTAGGCTAAATTGCACTCCCCACCTACTTCACCCCCATAAACATGTTGCAAAACGGTGTGACACATTCCATCACTATTAACCAGTCCCTGAATATGTAAAAAGCTATAACACAAAACTTATAAATTTATAAAATCTATGAAATGTATAAAACTACTAATTAATAGTCATACATTTACCAAATAACACTGCTGCACAAAACCAGAAACCCAAGGCCAATATTACCAATAATTCCTCTAAAACTAAATACCACCACATATCACTACAATATAGTGGCTGAATAATACTGCGACATCAAGACCACATATCACTACAACAACTACATAAAAATCTATATAAATTGGGTGTTGCCATAATCGTATCAATCCACGGGGTAAAATTAACATGTCACGAACATTGCACGGTGAGCGCTGCTAAAAAATCAAAAGCTGTTCCAAAATTGCTGTATTTCCTTCATCCTGCCCTCCAAAAAATGAATTTAAATGTTATCAAAAAAACATGCCCTGAAAAAGGGTACCAATAAAAATATCAACTCATCCCGCAACAAAAAAGCCCCTACACAGCTCTATACACAGAAAAATAAGAAAGTTATGGCTCTCAGACATTGGCGATGTACAAACGTATTTTCTGTTTTAAATAAAAGTGTTTTTTTGTCTAAAAGCAGTAAAACATAAGCAAATATACAAATTGTGTATTTCTGTAATCATATCGACCTGCTGAATAAAGCTAGCATGTCATTTATACTGCATAGAGACTCCTGTAAAAATTAAGAAAACACAACAAGGATTGATGTATTTTGTCCAAAAAACCACAAAAACCTTGATAAAAGACAATCAAAGCATCATATAAACCCCACAATGGTACCAATGAAAACATCAACTTATCATGCAAAAAACAAGCCTTTTGTCAGCTCTGTATACAGAAAAATAAAAAAGTTATGGCTGCTGGACTATGACAGTATAAAAAGTAAATTTTTTACAAACGTATTTCTATCATGTAAAAGTAATAAAACAAAAAAAAACTATATAAAATTTATATAATTGTATTTCTACCGACCGCATAGTAAAGTTATTATATCTTTTATACCACACAGCGAACGCTGTAAACAGGAAGGGGAGTCAAATAGCCTGTTAGGGCCACATAAAGGATATCACTAAAAACAGCAGAATCGGGGGAATTAATGTTGAGTTGCATTTCCCTAGTATTATCTACCGTGTTCTAGTGAATAATGGCTAAAAACTGAACATCTTCAGAAAAATGTAAGTTTTGAAATTTTACCTCCACTTTACTAGTTTCTGTGAAACCCCCGAAGGGTTAACAACTTCCTAAATGCTGTTTTGAATATTTTAAGGGGTGCAGTTTCTTAGATGGAGTCATTTATGGGAACATCTAACATACAGGCCCTACAAAGACATGTCAGAACTCTGTTGGTCCCTAAAACAATCTGTGTTACAAATTTTCTTGAAAATGTGAAAAAATTGTTATGAAATTTCTAAGCCCCCTACTGGTAAAAAAAAAGATATTTAAAAATGATGCCACTGTACAGTAGACATATTGTAGATGCTAGTTATTAACAATTTTGTGAGTTATAACTATCTGTCTTAGATGGAGAAATTTTTGAACTTTGAAAATTGCAAATTTTTTAAAAATTTTCAAACATTTTGATATTTTTCACAAATAAACAAGGATTGTATAGACAAAAATTTCTTACTTATCTAAAGCACAATAGTCTCTGAATCACATAGATAGGTAAAAGTATTAAAAAGTTATTCCAACATAAACTGACATATGTCAGATGTGAAAAATGGGGCTCTGTCTTTTGGTCCAAAACTGGCTGCGGCCTGAAGGGGTTAACGCCATACAGTGACCATACAGGGGTACATACCATTTGTACACAGGCACACATATAAATAATTACAGTAAAGGTACATCCAGGGACTCACAGAAGAGGTCTCCATCTGGCCCAGACCACCATGATGTCTTCTCCTGGCCTCAATTTTTCACTGTAGATTTTACCAAACAAATATCTTAGAATCCTCACGTCTATGGGGCTCCCAATTGTACACCAAGTTTTAGTCTTGTTTTATTGTCCCATAGAGGAGGTTAAATCCACCAATATAGTAGGAAGGTACACCTGCAAATTAGGCAGGCAGATAGGTAAACCCACCGTTAGGTAGGTAGTAGGTGTATAGCCCCCCATTAGTTAGATTGAGTTATATGTCCCTCAATGTGTATATATCTAGGTGCCCTACTAAGTAGATACAGTAGGTAGTTAAATAGCCCAACAGAGCATTATAATCCAGCACACCCAAGGGCAAATGGGAAAAAGGTGGTTAAAAACTTTTATTCCATATTGGTAAAAAAAAAAAGAAAACAAAATGGTGATATATAAATATCATGCATTTGGTTCTAAGACCGATACATTTCAGACTCTAGGTACCTATCTGTGGTATCATATAGCCCCCTGTAGGGAAATATAGCAACCCGTAGCTATCACGAACAGGGACCTAGAGTCCGAAATGTATCAGTCTTAGAGACAGATGCCTGGTGTTCATATATAACTATTTTGTTTTCTTTTTCAACTAACATGAAATAAAAGTTTTTAACATTTTTAACCACTTTTTTCCTATTCGCCCTAGGGCATTTCGGATAACACTTCTCTGTTGGATCATTTTGCTTACGCCCTTTGTCCTGGGACTGGATCTATGGGATTTGCAATTTGACTGTCATGAATTTATGGATACATGGAGAACTGTTCAAACAAACCATTTTTTTTCTATTAGTTATATACCCTCCCCCACTAGTTAGGAATATAGGTCCCTAGTATGTAGACATATAGGCCCCTGTAGGTAGTTGGCTAGGCATATATGGCCCCTGTAGGTAGGTAGGAATATAGGCCCCTGTACCTAGGTGTATAGGCCCCAATATAGGTAGGACGATATGTATATTGGGCCCCTGTATGTAGGTCAGTATATAACCCCTGTATGTAGGTAGGTATATAGACCTCCAGTCGGTAAGTAGTTATAAAGACCCCCCCTAGTAGGTATGAAATCACAAGAACACAGCCATACTTACTGCACAATGGCAGAACATAAAACTATTCCCAGTAGGAGGCAATAAAAATCCCAATGCTAAATGGAAGAAATTGCAGAGGTGCAGAATATCAATTAACTATTGTTCACACACCTATCCAAGAGTGGGCAACTACTTGGTGCACGTTGGATAAGAACTGGTTCACAACAGTATATTTTTCTATACCTAATGACCTTTGTAGTGTATATCAATGTCATATAAAATTTTGCATCCTGTTATTTTCTTATTGCAGTGTCTTGCAACCTTTATTTAAAAAAAAAAACCTATGTAATGTTATGCTATACATAACATTCCTATCTTTTCTTTACAAACTGTTTTAGTTTTAGAACTACGGATTATATACCCACAATATTTGTTGTATGTAATACATATTGCATCATACACTTATGTAAATAAGTTCAACCTTTTTAATTGTCTGATTTATTTGAAACATTTTAATTTAAGAGGTTCAAGAAAAATTACATTTTAATCCAAAATTCTAATATTAAAAATAAAGAAATAAAACATTTAAACAATTTGCTAACAGACTAGGGAAAAAATAAATACATTTAATTTAGTCTTGTATTACACAAAGGATTCCTTTAATTTTTTGTGTATGTGTTATGTTTTTAAAGCTTTTAAGCTTTGCTTAATTCGCACAATGACTTTGTTCCAACTTATTTGAAATAACATTTTATCAGAACTTTAATGTCCCGCTGCTCCAGAAACAATTTATTTGAGCAGCGGGATAATCTCAGCAGACAGTGAGCCATCTGCCATATACTTATAGTCTTCTATTGATTGATTTTTTTAATACTGCATATCAGAGAAGAGTGAATGATGTCTACTGGTCCCCAGGATGACAGTCCAGACACCTGAAGATGGAGGAATTTAGCAGATATCATTGAGAAAAGCTAAGTTTTGGGCTTTCCTCATAATCTATTTCGTTTCAATATATTTCATCTCTAAATGAAACTAAAACTCAAAAATACTTTTATCTTCTTTTTGACATATGTACAGGTTTTTGGCTCTTGTTCATTGTGGTTTCTGTGCAGCTAATCCACAGTTGCAAGTTAAGACTTTTTTTGAAGTGCTAAAATATTTGTGTTGCTTTGCTCCACAAAGATTTACTGTGTAAAGTGGTGCTTAAAAGTTTGTGAGCTCTTCAGAATTTTTAATATTTCTTCATACACTACATCACATTTTTTACACAAGTCCTAAAAGTGGATAAAGAGAACCAAATAAAACAAATTGGTCAAAAATATTAGACTTGATAATTTATTAATTGAAAATGTTTATATCTGTGTGTGGCAATAGTATGTAAATCTTTAGGATAAGTAGAACATTTAAAGGTGAAATTAGGGGTTTTAAATTAATCACATAATTGGGCTATTGGTTTTATTTAATCGACAGGTCTATCAAAGTCTGATCTTAACAACATATTTTTGTGAAAAGATATCATAGTATGAGGAAAAGGAGATTTATGAGGACTTTTGAAGAGTTGTTGATGCCTTTCAGGCTAGAAAAAGTAACAAAACCAGCTTTATAGAGTTTGGACTCCACTAATCCATAGTTAGACCAACTGCATATAAATTGAGGAAATTCAGGACCATTATTACCCTCCCCAGGAGTGGTCAACCAACAAAGATCAGGCCATGATTAAGGAGTATTGTCATGATTACTCTAGGAATGGAAGTTGGATCCTCTGGTCACCGCGTGACCTATGCCGGGGAGCAGAGTCTAAGGCACCTTGTCTTCGCCAGGGCCGTCCGCAAAGCAGGCAAACTTTGCCGCAGGGAATCCCCCAGGTTGCTACCCGCAACACAGGTCCAAGCGGTGACAGCCAAAGCAGGAGGTGTAGACACAGAGACGGCTAGAACGTGGAATAGAAGCTAGAATGGACAGACTCGGCAGGAACAGCACATGGCAGACGAAGGTCAGACAGGACAGATGTAGACACGACCGGGGACGCAGACAGTAGTGTAAATAGGATTCACTAGGAAGCTGGCCCTTTAAATCCAGGAGACTGGTGCGCACGCACCCTTAGTGGCTAGCAGGGAAAGTGCAGGAGGAGACAGAGCAGTGGGTCGATTGAGGAGGAAACAGGATGGGCAAGCAAGTGCAGGGAGTGGGCGTGCCTGCGGCCAGAGGCCTGGAGGCGGCATGAGGCGTGCCAAGGGCCAGGTGGTGATCTCGTCCACGGTTCAGGAGTCGAATCGCAGTGCACACCCTTACAAGTATGATAGTCTATGAGGTGAAAAAGGAACCCAAGGTAACCTGTCACAGTTTTTGTCCGCCTTGTTGAGGACAGCAGAATCTAGTGGCAGACATGCTGTTTCCAGCACTGTGCCCCTTGTTCTGTAAGATACTGCAGTTTTAGAGCATTTAAATCTTATTTATGTGCAGGTGTTAGCCCCACCCACCAAAGGCTAGCCCCACTAGGTGGGTGGGGGCTAGCCTCAGGTGGGCGGGGTATGAAAAAAACTTACTCTTTTCTGGCTGAAAACTTCAGATTTAAGCATTAAATACTCTTAAACTCCTGAATCTTACAGAATAAGGGACACAGCGCTGGAAACAGCAGGTCTGTCACTAGCTTGTGCTGTCCTCAGCAAGGGGGGCATAATTTATATAACAGGTTCTTTTTAAGGCCTTTTTCACATTAGCTAATGTTAATGGTTATGAGTCCACCATCAGGAGGATACTGAACAATAGTGGTGTGCATAGCAGGATTGCAAGGTGAAAACTGCTGCTCTCCATCAAGAACATTGTTGCCCTTCTGCAGTAGCATATGGACCTATCCCACCTATTGGAAAAAACACAGTCCTCTGATTCTCAGTTGACTGTCCCCACTGACTGCTAGTGACCAAAAGAAGATCCAACTAATAGAGGAAACTGCATGTGTGGCAGATGTCCTCTTGATTACTCCCTCTTTGCTTGAAATGGTGTGAGGCCGGGAGCAGAGATAGGACCATAACTTACCATACATTTATGGCAGTCCCGATGCCTTAAATGTATGTTCATATATCCGTAGCAGTAATGCATTTTTCAAAAATTCCAATATGCCTTTGATGTTTTCTTAGTTAATAGTGTGCCGCTGACATTTGGAATAGATGTATGTTATTGCCTCGCCAGTGTGCACCTATACTTTTTTTTTCAAAAAATGTTTTTGGATGAGCATAGCCAAACAAGGTTTTTTTAGTCTGTATGAGGAGTGGCTGCCTCATTGGCTTTTTGCTCTCCGCCCAACTCCATAGGTTTTATAGGTTTTAAATCAGTGCAGGATATTCAATAGCTAGTCCTTTTCACTCCATAAGGTGTTGTAGTCTGAACAGGCTCCAGAGAGATAACGTTTTAGTGTTAGGACTCACCTGTACTGGGGTCCCCTTGATGCAATTGGGAGGTGAGCTTAAACACTTTTGATCAAAATTGTGAACTAAGAACCCCAAATTTTCATATATCCTTTAGCAGTAATGCATTTTTCAAAAATTCCTATATATCTTTGATGTTTTCTTAGTTAATAGTGTGCCGCTGACATTTGGAATAGTCCCGATGTCTCATGTAGGAATACCCATTACAGTTAGGCTGTGTTCACACGGCTTATTCCCGACGGATTTGTGAGCCGTATTGAGCTCACAAATCCGCCGTGAATAAGGGGCGGGACGGGGGCGGGGCCGGAGCGCGGCGGGGGCGCCGCTCCCGGCCCCATAGACAATGCATTGTTTACGGCGCGTCCGTGCCGTAAATAATGTGCATGTCACTTTCTCCCCCCGCGGCGGATTTGCCGAGCGGGGAGGAGCGACGGAATCCACTGTTCTCTATGAGAGCAGTGGATTACCGTAATGACAGGGACGGATTGGCGCCGTACTGAAGCGCAAATCCGGCGCGGAGTACGGCGCCAATCCGTGCCCAAATAAGCCGTGTGAACGAGGCCTTAGTGATTAAACAGAAAAAACAAAAAACAAAAACAAAAGATGGTACAAGTTTTTTTTTTATGCATCAGAGAGCAACAATTGTTCTAGTTCCATAGACATAATGATTATGGATAATGTTTGCTATCGTGATTTGTTTTCTTGACAATAATTGTGACCTATATGGTAACCTTTCCTTGAGGAACTTTACCCTTTGAAAAGGCAATTAATTGAATAAAAAAATGAAACAATCTAGTGTGAAAAGGACAAAAACAGAATCATAATAGTAGCTAAATAATTGCTTTCCAAGATCTTTCTATTGGAATCAATAATGGTTCGGAAATGGACAATAATCAGAGGATCAATGTGAAGTGGTCAGTGCAGAGTGGGGCAAAATTTCAAATAATTGCAAGAACAAACTTGGGGTGTACAGGGCAGATTGGCCACTTCTGCTGTTAGAGGTGTCATAGACGGCCTGGCACCTAAGGTTTACAACCTTCAAAATCTTAATATTAGACATTGTTTCACTATATATTGGTATGTACTGTATGGTGCTTTTACTTGTTCACCGTGTATTGGTGTATGTTTGGTGCTGTTATCCGGTC
Source organism: Phyllomedusa bahiana (assembly GCA_025379985.1). Classification (NCBI taxonomy): domain Eukaryota; kingdom Metazoa; phylum Chordata; class Amphibia; order Anura; family Hylidae; genus Phyllomedusa; species Phyllomedusa bahiana. Next base: position 48,158 of record JAODAL010023172.1, read on the forward strand.
ACTGTTTATTGGCAATATTAAACAATACATGGTAGTATTTACATTGTATGGTATTGCTACTTAGAGACAATGCAATATACTATTTTTGCAGTGCATTATATAGTATTGATAGTTAAAATATACAAACATATACAATTGTTATTATGGTGTCCATCTGTATGGCACTAATATTAATACACTGTAAGGCGATTTGTAGACTCCATTAGATACGCTATAGTAGTTCATCTCAATAAATTAGAATTTCGTCAAAAAATTAACTTGTCCATAATGTCCATAATGCAAGTCAAATAGACAAACACATTTTTTGTATTCACTGTGTATTAGTACAGTACCTCACAAAAGTGAGTACATCCCTCACATTTTTGTAAATATTGTATTATATCCTTTCATGGGACAACATTGAAGATATGACACCTTGATACAAGGAGAGCAGGTGGTTTAAATTTGGTGTCATCTCTCTCACACTCTCTCTTACTGGCCCCTGGAAGTTCAACATGGCACCACATAGCAATGAACTCCCTTAGAATCTAATAAGATTGCCAATACACTGAAACTGAGCTGCAGCATGGTGGCCAGGACCATACAGTGGTTTAACAAGACAAGTTCCACTCAGAACAGGCCTCGCCATGGTCGACCAAAGAAGTTGAGTGAACATGCTCAGCATCTTATCCAAAGATAGTATTTTCAAAATAGAGGTATGAGTGCTGCCAGCATTGCTGCAGAGGTTACAAGGTTCAGACCATACATCGCACACTGCATTAAATTGGTCTGCATGGTTGTCGTCCCAGAAGGAAGTTTCTTCTGAAGATGGTGCACAAGAAAGGCTGCAAACAGTTTGTTGAAAACAAGCAGAGTAAGGACATGGATTACTGGACCCACATCCTGTGGTCTGATGAGACCAAGATAAACTTATTTGGTTCCAATGGTGTCAAGCATGTGGGGCGGCAAGCAGGTGAGGAGTACAAAGACAAACGTGTCTTTCCTACAGTCAAGCAGGGTGGTGGGATTGTCATAATTTGTGGCCGCATGAGTGCTGCCGGCTACAGTTCAGGGAGGGAACCATGAATGTTAAACATGCACTGTGTCATACAAAAACAGAGCATGATCCCCTCCCTTTGGAAACTGGGCGGCAGAGCAGTATTCCAACATGATAATGACCCCAAACACTCCTCCAAGACAACCATTGCCTTGCTAAAAAAAAAAAGAGGGTAAAGGAGCTGGACTGGAAAGGATGTCTCCAGACCTAAACCCTATTGAGCATCTTTGGGGGATCCTGAAATGGAAGGTGGAGGAGCGCAAGGTCTCTAACATTCACCAGCTCTGTGATATCTTCATGTAAGAGTGGAAAACTTTTGTGAGATACTGTATATATTTAGTGCTGTTATTTTTGATACTGTGGGCGACACTGCACCAGAATTCTGGCCTCAAAAAGCTGTAGTAGACCAGTTCTACAGATGTATGGACAGGTGCACTCCAAACTTTGTCACGATAAGTGCCTTGCTACTGTGCCAAAGACACTTTGTAGCGCACCAAAGTTTTGGGGCGTTCCGGGAGCTTCGCACCACATTAATAGAAGTAGACACATTTATGATTCTTTGACGCCAAAACTTTGGTGCAGAACAGTTAGAACAGCCAGACCAAGTTAAAGGTGATCTGTCTGAGTTGGCACTAGATTGCGTCTGTTTGTATGAACTGCAGAAGAACAGGTCAATATATTCTGGCGCAGTCTATACTACCTTAAAGCGGCAGAATTCATACATGACCCAAAATATACAGCCAAGGCAACCAAGGAGTAGATCAAAAAGAAGCATATTAAGGTCATGGAGTGTCCTAGCTAGTCTCCAGACCTTAATCCCATAGAAAACTTATGTAGGGAGTTGAAGCTTGGAGTTGCTAAGCGACAGCCTTAAAATCTTAATGATTTGATGATCTGCAAAGTGGAGTGGACCAAGATTCCTCCTGACATGTGCGCAAACCTCATTATCAACTACCAAAAACATCTGACTGCTGTGCTTGCCAACAAGGGTTTTGCCACCAAGTATTAAGTCTTGTTTGCCAGAGGGATCAAATACTCATTTCTCTCAGTAAAATGCAAATAAATTTATATAATTTATACAATGTGATTTTCTGGATATTCTATCTCTCAATGTTACAATTAACCTACCCTTAAAATTAAAAACTGTTATACTGGTGTATGTTTGGTGTTGTTATTTGTTCACCGTGTATTGGTGTTATTGAGAACTACATGGTGGTATTTACCTTGCACAGCACATTGTATAGTATTGTTAGTTAGGCAAACATATACAATTGTTATTTTAGTGCCCAACTGTATGACACTGCTTGGTAAGGCTATTTGTAGATTCTGCTAGAGAACACTATACTGTATAGGAAGGTCGCCAACAGAAAGACATGCACACATGACTATGAAATGAATAGCCAGCCCTTAATAATTACAACAGCTAGATAACTGAAGGAGTTATTTTAGATTGTATTTGTAGAATTTGTGTGATATTACATGAATGGCTGAGCTGCAATTTTAATACACAATTATGTACAAGGGTGGCGCTGTTTATGGAAAAAAACAGACCCTCTTTTCTAGTTTCATACAGTTGCTGTAACTAAACAGTCTACGTCCGAATGTGCTCTTTAAGGATCACGTATGTAGCTTCTTGCAGCTTTTTGAGAATATTATTGTGAAAGGAAATCGTAACAGTATTTTTCTTTTTTCAGCTTACATCCTCATAAAAGGATCTTTTGTTCAGCCTGACCTATCCTTCCTACATTGCTAATAGCCATCTCTGCACTGGTGGCTTCAAAACGGTATTGCAGTCATTCATTATTTCAGGAGTAGAGAGTTTATTGAATTCTGATGAAATTACTGTGGCCATCACCCATTCCGGATATTGTATCTGCTCTCTTACATACATCTTGTATTATGAGATGTCATATTCAGCTATGCTTGCAACCTCCAGAAAGCTTCATCTTATACATTAAAATAACTTGAACGAAGTAAGTATGTCTGGTGGTGTGGAATACTTTTCAAGTTATTCCAGTATCAGAAATTGACTTGATATTGTGCGGGGAAAGGGCAGAATTTAAAACACTTATGGACTGAAAATCAGGACACCAGGCAGCAATAGTTATGGGCCTCTTCCCATATATGTTATTTTTATATTATTTATGTTTTGTGTCATACTGGTGTGCCTAGAGCCCCCTAGTGGAATTTCATTCTGGAGGCCCACCTGTGGCGTTGATTTTTTTTTTGTACATTGACAAACTGTTTCTTTTAAAGTTGTGCCCCCATCTGGCACTTTGATATCAATAGGATAACAATTATTCCTCACTGAAAAAGTCAAAGTGACACAGGAAAGGTCTCTCAAAAAAAAAAAAAAAAAAATCACTGAATTAGACTAAGACCTTCAAATTTTACATTTTATATTGTTCCTTTAAAAGTAGTTATCACAAACTACAACCACCAGTTAAATCACCTATTTAGACAAAATAGTCTAAAAAATACATCTACAGAACCATCAATAAATTCAATGAGCTGTGTGGTACCATGTATGTGCCAATAGATACAGGAAATAGATAGGTCCCTACAAATCCCTGCCTACTGGCAGAGTAATCACCCCGCAAAAGACGGCTCCGCCCTATGGAGGCTGTCCCTAGATTTAGAATATCCTTCAATATAATATTTCTATTGAAGATATAGTAAGGGCAGCAAGGGAGTCACACAGTTCAAAAATTGAATTCAGGAAACTAGACAAACAAAAACTCAAGCGTAGCCCGGATTATTTTCACAATTTAGCGCAATGGCTCCAATAAATCTGTATCATCCTCTGGAGCCTTACATTCACTTTTCAAACTTCCCAACACGTTTTCCCGTCAATATCTAATGGTTCATCAGGAGAAGAACAAACAAAAAGAAGAGAAGCATATACACCTATAAATATCACTTGTCATTAGATATAAATATTTCTGTTTCAGTGTGTGGCACCACCATATCTCCTAGGCAGCAGGCCCACGGTCTCGGAGTTATACTAGATTCTGTTCTGTTCTTCACTCCCAATATTCAATCCCCTGCCCGCTCCTGTCACCTCCACCTCAAGAACATCTCCAGAATCCATCCTTCTCTTACTGTGGAAACAACCCAGACTTTTATTGTTACTTTTATTCTTTCTCATTTTGACTACTGTAACTTCCTGCTTATCGGTTGTAACGGATAACCAGGTAGTGAATCCACTGGACCACCGCAAGCGATGGTATAAGGCCCCAACGCAAGGGACGGAATTTTATAGATAGTTAAAAAAACCGGTATTAATCACCAGAGGCCCGCCGCCCAAAGGCGGCAAAAGACATTCCTTTGAAAATTGTGCCCCCAGCCAAGGTTTAAAAACGCTTTTGGTACATAAATCCCTTTAGGAGGCTCAGTTGTCGGGGACAGGCGGTATAAAAAGCGGCATGATAGGTGGCAAAGTTTCGTGGTTCGGGAGAACGAGGAGGACAGAGGTTCTGTCGGTAAAACTGGATATAGACAAGACTCAGGTAACGCTTTTTCGATAGGCACAAGGCACCAAAGATCCGGCAAGGTCACATTGGAGGTAGAGCCTAAATATAGGGTCAGCAGCTGGAAATCACCAATTACCGGCGCATTGGCCCTTTAAATCTGAGGGAGCCGGAGCGCGCGTGCCCTAACAGACGAGGACGCGCACACTGGCCTGCAGGAGGATGCTCCTCTCTAATCTGTCCTGAATGCAGCAACCAGGCTCATCTTTATTTCCAGCCGCTATACTGATGCCTCTACCCTGTGTCAGTCACTGAACTGGTTGCCAATTCAGTACAGAATACAGCACAAACTCATCACTCTCACCCATAAAGCCAACAAACATCTACCAATTCTCTTCTGCATGCTCATTCTGCACACCCCAGAAGTTTGATTCGTAATATCCCAGTTGGACAGTTTTTAAGAGTTCGTAGAATCTGTTCTACAGTTCAATTTTTTGAAAAAAGAGCCAAAGAACTAAATCAAAGATTTGAAGAAAGAGGGTATCATCGACAGGATATACAACGAGTTTATCATCGAGCGAAAGCCTGTGATAGGAAAAATCTTTTCAAGAATCAGAGATCTTCGAAAGAAGATAAACAGGTAAGGTTTATTACCACCTACAATCATGGCTGGAAAAATGTTAAGGACTCTTTAAAAAAGTACTGGGATATTTTACGTAGTGATGAGACACTACAGAAATATTTACCTGGGGAACCATCTATCACATACAGGAGATCGGTAAATTTCCATAAGGGTAATCAGCCACAATTTGTCAATACTAAAGGTCCCAAATGGGGATGTAAACCATGTGGCAAATGTGTGGCATGTCCAAATATAATGGCAATGGGGCAGCACGTAGGTCTAGGTATCACGAGCATTTGGCAGCAGCACTCTCTTTGACGGACACCTCCTCCAGGATATGGTAGCATGACATTACACTGACATGGGCATTTTATTTGTTGCATGTATCTACCAGGAGGTTGTTTGTTATAATGCCATAGCATATATATATATAAAAATTTTTGGGACATGACCCTAGACCTACGTGCTTGTACATTATTGTTTTATCTGGGTGGGTGGCATCATTATCATTTTTGTTTACATTTTTTTGTTTATAGTTTTGTGGTATTATCACATTATTGTATATCTTTAATAAAGTTTTTGATATTTTTTTATATGGGTCTCTCCTTTGCTGGTTGTTGTTATATCTGAGTGGGTAGTCCCTTTTTTGTAGATTATTGGTTTTGCACATATGTTTTTTCACGTTATCCCGGACATATATATTTTTGTAGGTTAGTTACCCCATATTTAAGTAACATGGCTCACCCTTTGTCTCACCCATACACCCTAATAGATGGTAAGCTCTTGGGAGCAGGGCCCTCACACCTCGTGTCTGATTTGTAAGCTTTTTTATAATGTAATGTTTGGTTTTGTCTACACTTATACCCAGGAGTGTAACTAGAGAAGCCTAAGCCCCATAGCACCCCCCCCCCCCACCTCCCTGCCCATGAACATTTACTAGGACCTCTTAAGTCATGCAGTTACTAGATAATACAAGCAGTGAACACCTCACCATACATATCACCATCATACTGCTGCCAAACAAAACCACTATACCAAGACCATCGTTACCAATAGCGCTACTACATAAGGGTCTGATTATACCGCCAGAACACGACCACAAATTAACACAAAATAGTGAATTAATAATACCACTACACTATTTCTGGATAAAGATAAAGATCAATATTACTGCAATATAGTGTTATATGCCAGTGTACACAGGTGCCCTACAGACAGTATGGTATCAACATACAGTGACCATATAGTGGTAGATACGTGTACACAGGCTCTGCAGACAAATAAGTGATTAAAGTGTAGTTACATCTTGTGACTTACAGGTGACATTTCACCGACGATTTGTTGAGTTTCCCTTTCGTTCTGCATCCAGTCAAGACCGCCATGATTACTTCTCCCGGCCACCACTCGTCCCTGCAGATTTGGTCACAAATATCTTAGATGCCTCACTTTTCCAGCATCTCACTCCCTGCCCCCCAACTATGTACAAACTTCCCAGGGAAGGGAGAGTGGGTACAGGCCATAGGTTAGAGGCCCAGTCTCCGAGAGGGGAGGAACAGAGAATTTACCCCCTGGAGATTGTGTTACAGCTATGGCCTGTACCCTTCCGAATCATTACCAAGTAGACCCCCATTAGATAGGTTGGTAGGCCCTAGGTAGGTAGGTTAGTAGCCTTCTGGTAGGTAAGTAGGCAGTACATAGACACCAGGTAGGTAGGTAGATTGGTCCTAGGTAGGTAGGCAGGTCTCAATTAGGTAGGCTACAGGTAAGTAGGTAGATTGTCCCTAGATATGCAGTAGTTAAACCCCCAGGCTGTAGGTAGGTCTCAGGTAGCTAAGTAGGCGGGCCACAGGTAGGCTGTAGGGGGGGCCCAGATAGGCAGTACATAGGCCTCAGGTAGGTAGGCCCCATGAGGGTAGGTAGATTTGTCTTAGGTAGGTAGGCAGTAGATAGGCCACAGGTAGCTAGGCAACCCCCAGGCAGATAATTAGGCTGTTGCTAGGCCCTAGGTAGCTATGGTAGGCAGTAGGTGGACTACAGGTAGGCTGTAGGGGGGCACCCACATAGGTAGATAGGTTATAGGTGAGGCCCACATAGGTAGATAGTTAGGTAAATAGGCTATAGGGGGCCCAAAATAGGCAGGGAGGCTGTAAGTATCCTATAGGGGCCATATAGATAGGCAGGCAGGGTTTTAGGTAGTTACAAGGGCCATATAGGTAGATAGGCAGGGTTTAGGTAGCTATAGAGGCCCCATATAGGTAGGCAGGCAGGGTTTTAGGTAGCTATAGGGGCCCATATAGGTAGTCAGGATTTAGGGGCCCGTATAGGTAGGCATGCATATTTTTAGGTAGGGTATAGGGGCCATATAGGTAGGCAGGCAGGGTTTAGATGGGTTATAGGGGCCATATAGGTAGGCAGGCAGGGTTTTAGGTAGGGTATAGGGGCCATATAGGTAGGCAGGCAGGGTTTAGGTACCTATATGGGCACCATATAGGTTGGCATGGTTTTAGGTAGCTATAGGGGCCATATAGGTCGGGAGGCAAGGTTTTATGTAGCTATAAGGGCAATATAGGTAGGCAGGGCTGTTAAACAAAATAAGAAATAGCTTATTTCCCTTTCTCCATGCTCCCCCGATGTGACGCGCTCCAGCCTCTGTGCTCGGCGCGGATGGTGGGATGATATGACGTCATCGCATTGCCCACATCAGCACTGTGGACCGGTGCCTGGTAGGCTGAAGGCCTAAGGCCTTATGCCTATCAGGGAGATTAGCAGAGTAGAGAGCAGGCAGTGCTCCGCTCTGCTAACATTGGACAGTCTTGCGGGCGCAGGAGCTGCTACCACATCTGCTACCCTGGGGCCCGGGCCACCTAGGCCTTAGGCGGTAAGCCCACCAGGTGCCGACTCACAGTGCTGAAGTGGGTGGCACGATGACGTCACATCATCGCACCCCCTGCGCCGAGCACATAGAGTGTGGAGAGAGGTAAGTACGCTATTTCTTGTTTTGTTTAACAGCCTTGCCTACATATATGGCCCCTAGAGCTATCTGAAGCCTTGCTCTGCTACCCCCTGATTATATCCTCTAAATTGTAAAGTGCTGTGGAATATGTTGGTGCTATATAAAGATTATTATATATAAGCTCTGTGGATAAAAACAGAATACTACGTATATACTATTATGTACACCGCTGAAAACATAGGTAGTGGTGTTTTGTGGTGTTAAAGGGGTTGTCTCACTACATTGATTCATCTTGCCTCAGTCCTATTTTCTTGTTTTCACTTTGAACTCAGGGGTGTATTTACTGACTTCCACTAGGCTGCAGTAGAAGCCAGGTCTGTAGCTATAGCAACCATTGCTGGCAGCCTATCATGAGAGATTGAACAGATCTGTAGCTATAGCGACCTGAGGAGCTGATGCAGCCCATACAAGAGGGGATATCTAGGAATACGTAGAACATTGATAATGGACATACAATATATTGCAAGGTCACTTGTTTTTGCAAGATCTTCAACATAAAAAGCAATCCTTGTAGCGAGACAACCCCTTTAATAAAGCCGCAGAGTAATGTTGACTGGGCATATACCAGATATCAGTATCATTCTAGTACAGGAACCCCACATAGGTACAAGATATGTTACAATACTTAGCTAGGGTAATGTCCATACCCCAGTATCCAGCGCCTAACCAGGCATAGCTCAATGGCATTTTGATAGGATAACATTTTGATGGCATATCCTATCTCGGGAATAGATCCCCAAAAGTCTGCTCTTAAAGCAAAAAGCCGGTTGTGCTAACACATGACTTTCCTTTCTGTTCTATGGCAGTTCCCAATAAAGGTGCACTCTGTACTTGGAACACCCATAAAATAGAATGGAGAGTCAACTGCAGCCTACTCTTATCTTTACGAAGACTTTCGAGGGCCTTTCCCAAGTTAAGTGCAGGTCCCAAAGGTTAAACCCACACCTATTACACTTTAAGGCAAAAGAAAAAGGGTATGCTCACCTGCAAATGTATGCTCCTGGGAGAGACAGAGCTGTGCACTACCACCGCCTCGTGGTTATATAAAGCAAGAGAAAAATCAAAGTGCCGCTACAATATCCACTGCCCAATGATTTTTTGTAAAAAATTTGAAAAAACTTTTATTTCGGAATCCAAAAATAAAACATACCAAAATACATGGACCCATGCATGGAAGAGCAAATGACAGAAATAGCGTTTACAAAGACTGACCGTTTCGAAGCCGAAGCTTTTTAAAATCGTAGTTCAAATACAAAAAGACGTATGCTCATTTAAATACCGGTAGGTTCCGGTCACATGTTGCGGGTTAACCCATGAAAACACATGAAATATACAAATATATGCAACTCTAAAAACCATGTGAAATACACATACATAAATACATCAAGTAATGTGGAACAGAACTAATAATAATACATAATGTTCCTGTCTGACATTTAAAACTTTAGGTACTCTAGTGTCTATGTAAAAATTCCAGCGGGAAGCCCGGCTAAATAATTTACGATGTAAATCTCCACCCCGGGAGAGTGTATGACCTTTTCTATACCCAGAAAGTAAATGTGACTGACATCTCCTCCATGTGTCTCCAAGAAATGCTTGGAGACCATGGAGATATTCTTGATGTTGTTTGTTTTGTGGGAATCAGAAAGGTGTCGTCTAATACGGACTTTGAGTGGACAGGAGGTACAACCCACATATTGAACTTTGCATTGTGTGCAACACACCAAATAGACTACAAATTTACTATTACAATTAATGAACTTGTTGATGCGATAGCTTTTGCCTGTAGAAAAAGAAGTAAAGCAGTCTGAATTGTGGCAGAAATTACACGCCGTGCACTTCTTGTGTCCACATTTATAATAGCCTGTGTTGTTCAACCAAGAACACTGCACGGTGGAAGGGGTTCTAAAAAGACTTGGTGAGAGCATGGAGCCCAAGGTAGGAGCTCTTCTAGATACAAACTTAAATTTTAAGTCTGATGTTCCTTGTAATGTTTCCGATATACGCAAGACAGGCAAATGCCTCTTGATGATTGAAACAATTTGCCTGTATTGCGTACTGAAAGTGGTGCTGAAAGTAATTGTGTTGTCTGAAAAATTAATGGACGCTCCTCCCTTGTCCGCGGAACGGATAATTAAATCTTGGTTGTTCTTTAATTCCTGGATGGCTCTACGCTCTGCCAATGAAATATTTTGTGTTTTGTTAAATCTTGTCTTAAGTTTCTCATGTAGTTGGACTAAATCCCTTTCTACTCGCTCTTGGAATAAATCCAAGTTGGTAGGTCTCGAGTGTATGGGATAAAAATCTGGGTTCCCAAAATGAATTTCATTATTTGTGTTACCTAAAAATTCCTCCCTAGTCTCAGATTCTGCTTCTAGATTGCGTAACGTGTTGATAGCACATAAATCCTGAAAGGATACATTTTGGCTTACAACATAATTGGAGGGAGTCCCCACTTCCTCCCTTGAATTTAATTTCTCATTAGAAAATGACTGTTTAATCTGAGAAAAATTATTCTTAAGCGTAATAGCCCTTGCAAATCTATTTATATCCAGAATCGTGTCATAAACATTGAAATGAGTAGTAGGAGCAAAATTTAAGCCTTTGGAGAGAACAGAAAGCTGGTCTAACGACAAAATATAACTCGACAAATTGATTACTTGTTTATGTCCCGCAAAGTCCAGGGACCTATATTCTTTGCGTAGCCTTTTGCCTGCCCCCTCGTCCTTTTTTTGGTTTTTGCCCCAATTTTTGGTTGTTGGGAAAATAACCCCGGGGTTCCTGACTCCCCCCTTTCGCAAGGGATGTTTGCCACTGCAGACTCATAAAGGGGTGTTAGACATAACTTTCATGGGAAGTACCAATCTGAGAAGCGACATTGCTCTATTGGGGCAATCTTTGTCTCGAACGATTTTAGAAAAATTTCTCGATGGAACGGGGTGTGTTCAAATTTCTCCGTTTAAAACCCGGTACGTATATCCTCCTTTTCTCATACCCCCAGTAAATCACCTGAATTTTTTTTGTTTAAAGCCGGACATTGTTCAGCGCTTCACATTTCTGTTACTTTAACAGTACCCATCAATTGGCTTTCCCTTTAAAAGGATTCAAAAGAGCCCCGTGCCCCTCAAAATTTTGGTTTTAAGTCCAAAAAATAAACTTTTTCTTTTTCCCACTATTAAACCATAAATTGTAAACATTGGAAAAATTTTTATTCCATTTGTTGGTGAAATCTTCGCTAATATAGTGGTGGCGGTTTCCTTGACCTTATCCCCCAGAAATCATCTCCCGGAAATATACTCCAGGGGGGTGACATCCCCCATGGTTTTTACCTCCTTCTTTCTGAGTTTTCCCGAGATTTGAAAAGGGGGTAAAATCCTTGTTTTGGAATAATTTCCTGGGCCCCACGCCGAAAGATTTTAGCGCTCTAACAAACTGTTCCAGCTCAATGAATCCATGTCTGACAGGGTGAATTTCGGAGCTAGCAGGGAGCAAAAAAGCCTGAGTGGCTAAATAGAAATGCAAAAGAAAAAGGGTATGCTCACCTGCAAATGTATGCTCCTGGGAAAACAGACTGTGCACTACCACCGCCTCTGGGGTTCTATAAAGCAAAGAAAAATCCAAGTGCCGCTACAATATCACTGCCCAATGATTTTTTTTAAAAAAATTTTAAAAACTTTTATTTCAATCCAAAAAAAAACATACCAAAACATGGACCCATGCATGGAAAGCAAATGACAGAAATAGCTTTACAAGACGACGCTTTCAAGCCCCAAGCTTCTTAATCGATTCAAATACAGAGAGATGCCCCTTTATTTAAATACCGGGTTCCGTCACAAGTTTTTGGGTTAACCCATGAAACACATGAAAAAAAACAAAATAGCAACTCTAAAAACCATGTGAAATAACATACAAAATACAAACAATAATTTGGGAAAAAACTAATAATAAACATAATGTCCTGTCTGACATTTTAACCCCCTTTTGGTACTCTATGTCCAGGTCAAAAAACCCGCGGGGCCCCCTAAATAATTTTCGATGAAAATCTCCACCCCGGGGGAGAGTGTATAAACCTTTTTCTATCCCCAAAAAAAGGGGAAAAATGACTGACATCTCCTCCATGTGTCCCCAAAAAAAATGTTTGGAACCTTGGAGATTTTGGTTAAATGTTGTTTTTTTTTGGGGAAATCAGAAAGGGGGTCCCTAAAAACGGACTTTGAGGCCCAAGGGGGTAAAACCCCCCAATTTTGAACTTTGCATTGTGTGAAAACCACAAAATAACACAAATTTACTATTACAATTAATAAAATTTGTTGATCGATACTTTTCCCTTTTAGAAAAAGAAGAAAAACCCCAGTTTTAAAATTTGGGGCAGAAATTACACGCCGTGCCCCTTCTTTGTCCAAAATTTATAATAACCTGTTTTTTTAAACCCCAAGAACACTCCCACGGGGGGGGGGTTTCTAAAAAATTTGGGTGAGACTGGAGCCCAAGGTGGGAAAGGCTCTTCAAGAAAAAAACTTAAATTTTAAGTCTGATGTTCCTTGTAATTTTTTCCGATAAAAACGCAAGACAGGAAAATGCCCCCTTGAGGGATTGAAACAATTTTTCCTGTATTGCGTACTTTAAAGTGGTGCAAAAGGGAATTGGGGTTTTTTCTGAAAAATTAATGGACGGGTTTTCATCTTGTAAATGGTTTTTTTAAATTCTACAGAGGCTAGTTCTATCACGGGAAAAGAAATTTTTTGGGCAGGCTGCCAAACCAAAAAACCTGTCTTTTAAAACCCTCTCTCAAAACCGTGAGCTCGCCTTTCCCCTAAATGCAATTTAAACTTTCTCATCCTTACATTTTTACGAAATTGATAAATTCCCCAAAGGGAAATTCCTGCTACATTCCTGGGGGGCATTAAGGGTTTCCATTAGGGTATTTTTACCTGCTAACCGCCTTTTTCCCGAAAGGGGGAAAAAATTTACATACGACCATTTCTGCCCTGAAGAGGGAAAATCCAAAATTTATGGTATACCCTGGTGAAAAAAGTAAAAAAACCCGATTTTAAGAATTTTGGAAATTGGGTAAACTTCAAAACGGGGGATAGACCAGGGTCCCCCCCCCCAAACCGGAGCAGGGCGTCTATTTTAAAACGAACCCCTTAAACCCCCTGACCCGGGGGGAAATTGGGTTTTCAAACGTTGAAAAGAAAATCCTGGGGGCCCCCAAAGCCATAAAAATAATTTTCAAGAGAGGAGAAAAACGAGCACCCATAGGTGCGCCCCTTCCCCTGGCCAAAATAAAAAATTTCCGTCAAAGATTGAAAAAAAATTTTGGTTCAATAAAAAAAACCCCCCTTTTAACCTCCAACAATATTGGCCCTTTGGGGGACAGAAATTTTCTAAAAGTTGTCAAAAAAACCCAAAAAAAAGGGTTTAAAAGGGAAAAAAAAATGGGGATACAAAGGGTAAACCTACTACGTCCATGTGACCCCCAAAAAAACCCTGTCATCCCCCTTTGAATTTCTCGATGTCCCCAATCCCAAATTTTGGTGTCCGGATATATCCTGGTAAGGCACCACCATTGGTTTTTTAACTGCATGTTTCCCAAACCCCTGGGTGAACCGCTCATTAAGGACCCTAATTTTCCAGCCTATAGGGCCAAAGGTGGGAGAAAACCCTCTTTTTGCACCTTAGGCAGGGAATGAAAAATGTGGTTTACCGGTTTTTCAAAACATTTTTCTTTCCCAACTCCCTAGAAAAAACTTCTAAGGATACACCCTCACATAGGACTTTATCTAGGAAACCTAAATTTTATGTGGGGGTTTTTTTTTGTTAAGACTGTGTAAGTGCGAGTTCTGGGAAAAACTTTGAGAACCCCTCTTCTATAAAGGCCCCCGTTCAAAAACCCCTACCCCCTCCCTTCCCCTTGTCCCCGGGAAAGGATAAATTTAAAAAATTTGGTTTTTTCTTTTTAAATTTCCCGGATAAATCTAAAAACCCTGCCCCAAAAGAAAATTTTTTGTGTTTTGTTAAATCCCTTTTCTTAAGTTTTTTCATGTTTGTTGGACTAAATTCCCTTTTTACTCGCTCTTGGAATAAAACCAAGTTGGTAGGTTTTCCCAATGTAGGGATAAAAAAAACGGGTTTCCCCAAAAAGAATTTCATTTTTTTGTGTTACCTAAAAATTCCCCCCAATCCCCAGATTCCCGCTTCTAGATTGCTAAAATGTTGATAAACACATTTAAAAGGGGAAAAACTCATTGTTTTACTAAAAAAGTTGAGATGGGAACAAACCCCTTTAAAAAAACAAAGCACATAAAGGTGGGAGTTTAGGGTTTTTCACCTGTTCACAGGTCGGAAAAGTTTCCCTGTTGGTAATGAGCTTTTTAGGTTGGGTATTTCGTATAATGAAAAGATTGTTTTTAAAACACCAAATTGGTGGGTCTAATTTTAGTTTATTTCATAACCCGGGGGTTGTTCTATCAATGAATGGGTTTTCTAAAAAAATGGTAATGATATGGCCCCTGGAAACTGGTCCAAAAAAATACGATACTTAAGTGTTGTTGTCATGCTTGACTACATGTTTTCCCCAAAAGAAAATCGGCAAGGTATGAATGATGAGGTCACCAGTTTCCCCCTTTTTTAAAATTTTTTAGGATGCTCCCGCAGAACCAAAATCAAATGTGTCCGAAAATCTCAGCACCGCCCTTTAAAAACGTGACCTCAAAGTCACAGTGACTAAACAAACCCCTGAGCAACCAAGGGCCCTTTTGCATGTGGAGTTTCTTAAAAAAACTCCCCCACTAACATCTGCGGGAAATTTTTTTTTTCTAAGTGTAAAAGAAAATTACAAATGGGTGAACGCTGCCGAAAAAAAGTCATATTATTATGGCTTTTCTATCCGCTTGTAAGGCCCCGTAGGGTTCCCCGTCCAAACTTTCCTCCCGAT
>JAODAL010023173.1:0-63234 GCA_025379985.1 Phyllomedusa bahiana
CCCCGCACACTCATCTCCCCGCACATCGCACTCATCTCCCCGCACATCGCACTCATCTCCTCGCACATCGGACTCCACTCCCCGCACATCGGACTCCACTCCCCGCACATCACACTCATCTCCCC
This sequence comes from Phyllomedusa bahiana, assembly GCA_025379985.1. NCBI lineage: Eukaryota > Metazoa > Chordata > Amphibia > Anura > Hylidae > Phyllomedusa > Phyllomedusa bahiana. The sequence continues at coordinate 126 of JAODAL010023173.1, forward strand.
GCACATCACACTCATCTCCCCGCACATCACACTCATCTCCCCGCACATCACACTCATCTCCCCGCACATCACACTCATCTCCCCGCACATCACACTCATCTCCCCGCACCCAGCCCAACTTCACTGGGCGTTTACCTGGGGAATGTTGCAGCATTTCAGGTAACCTTCAGATATTTCATGCTGCCCATGGTTCTCTTTAACACCTCAACACATGTAGTTGCTTGCATGAGATAAGTGGATGTTATGTAAGGACTATCCTTTTAAAGTCATTCTTAATATTGGATATCAACAAGAGCTCATCCCTTTTTTCTCTTCACTGCACAATTGCAGTTGGATGAAGTGAAGACGCCCTTCTTGATCACTGTTCCATTCAATGTCTAGCTACCTCATAAAGACAGCCAAGTGTTGTACTCACTCTATCTGTAAATCCTATTTCCTTTGACTGGAGTGGCATGCTCCACTGCTATTTAAACTCACAGTTTACAGGAATGAGGACCCTGTTTAGGGACTGGTGGAACTATCAGAGATCCGATATTGATTCCCTTTCCTGTAGATAGGTCATTAATGCTGGTTGTGATAAAACCCCTTCAATTCTATAACTATTCAGGAGATTTGGGGCAGTGTTGGACTAAGGTATCTGGGACCCTCCAGTGAAGTCGATTCTTGGGGCCCACCCGACCGCTACTGAACATGAATGCACATGACTTTTGCACACTGTCTCTTGCCTCTTCTTCTACCTTTCAGCCTGAAACGCAGCCCAAGGCCCACCATACCTGTGAGGACCACCATGCCTGTGAGGACCACCATGCCTGTGAGGAACACCCTGCCTGGGAGGACAACCATGCCGAGCCCACCGTGTCCACCGGCCCATCAGGGGTTTCCCCTGCAGGTCAGTCTGAGCCTAATTTGGAGCTTCGTCTGATCAAGGCCAAACACTTTATGGGTGACCAGCACTGTCAGTATAAAATATAAAGTGCCCCTAAATAACTCTGGGTGTTATAGTTCCACAAATTCTGATAAGTCGATAGAAATTGATAAGCGAGTCTGTTAGAAGAGGATTTCTGTATCCCCCTTATAAATTTGTACTTTGGTGAAGTTATCTGTCTAATAAGAGGCTCTTTGGTTGTTTGACACTGGAAGCGACGTCAGCCTGTTCTTTTGCTATGACTTCTATCGCTGCCTGACAGCAAGCTGCAACTTGATAAACCGGTCGCGCTTAGCTGCAGTTGTGGTAACAAGTCCGTATGACATCATTGGTTCAGCTTTTATGGTGCTGAAGCTAATTAAATGAGAGGATAAAGTGCACAAAACTTCAGGAAATACACTGGAGAGCAAGATGACTCAATGTTAGGAATTTAAAGCAAAGTACAGTATAAAGACACAGGGATGATTTTATTCAGCCCAAGGAACATTATATAACAGGAATACAATACAATGGAATAAAATACCAATGGGGGCATTTTTTAAGAAAATACATAAGTCAGAATTCAAGACCACTTCAAGACAGAAGAGAGGACTATATTCATCTGTATCATATGCATCACTTGTCATGATCATGCCCGACAGACCCCCAGCTTCGAGTTCTGGTCGCCAGCCATGGCTATTGCGACGAAAACCATGGTTTTTAACATAATACTTTGTATTCTTAGTTACCAGTGTGAACTGAGTCCTTCCTTCCCTGTGTGTTAATTGATTCCTGGCCAACACCCGTGCCCAGGAATCCTCCAGCACCCTTTTAGTTAACGGTGTTCCTCTTTGATTGACAGCTTTGTTTCCCTATCCAGTTTTGTGTTCTTTCCACCAATTACCTCTGTTCTGTGTTCACCGGTTCCCAATTTAAGGATTCCCTTACCTGTCCCCTGTGCCTGTTATATTGGGTCTTTCGTATATCTTCTGCTTGCTCTTCTCTTATTGGATTTTCTGGTTACCTGACTTTGCTTGGCTTTGGACTATTCTTCTCCTCCTAATTTTGTACTGCATTGCCCGTCAGTTAAGGACTTGGCTCGTCTTACGTTTTTCTCTTCTGTCTCCCGATTTGGTACTGCACTGCCCGCTTGTTGCCACCCTTGCTTGCCTGACGTTCCCTTATTGTGTTTTGTATTTGTTTGTTTATGTCTTGTGTTTCCACGTATTCAGTATAGTGTTCAGTCTTCTGGTTGGGGCCGACCTTTTAAGGAGTCGGGTTCCCCAAAAGGTAGGGACAGTGCTTGGGACTAGCGTCAGGGCCTCACTCTGTCTGTGTCTTCTCGTGTGTCCCTGACTGGTCCCTTACATCACTACTATGTTTTCTACAACAATGTGGAGAACACATTGCTGCTTTTTATGACCTAGACTTACTAAGTCCTTATTCACAGTCATATTTTGGTCAGTATTTTGGAGCCGAAACCTGGAGTGAAACATAATACATGTAATGCTGTAGGGAACTATCACGTTGTAGGGATAGTTGAACCACTGGAACGCTGCAAGCGATGGTGAAGGCCACGCCAGGGAGCGGCATCTAAGTGGGTCCCGGTGTTCACCAGAGCCCGCCGCAAAGCGGGTTGGTCATGCTGCGGCGGGATTCCATCAGGTCACCACCCCAGAAGCGACTAGCTTACGGCGGCAGCCGAGGTGCGGCAAGGTACCAGGTAGTCGAGCAAGCGGACGACCAGACAGACGAGCAGGAAAGGCCAGGCTGTGGTTGTATGCGAACAGTAAAAGGACGTAGACAGGGCTGCGACGACAGAAGGCACTAGAGACACTACGGAGCTTTCACTGAGGGTAAAGAGCACCAAAGATCCAGCAAGGGCCAAGGGGAAGAGGCTGGAATATATAGGGACAGCGCCTGACAATTGCCCAATTACCAAAGCGCTGGCCCTTTAAATCACAGAGAGCCGGTGCACACAGAGGGAACAGGAGCGCGCGCACTGGCCAGCAATGGAGCGGGGGAGAGCAGGAGCGCAGTAAGGTAAGGAGAACGCCGGATTGCGAGTGCGCCCACGGCCCAACATGTGAGCCTCAAAGTGTAAGCCGCAGGAGCACCCGTGACAATACACCAATCAGCTATTACATTAAGAGATTATGTAGGTTCTTGTCATACCCCTAAAACAGCTCTGACCTGTCCACAAGTTTTCTGAAAGTGCACTGTAATATCTGACACCAAGATGTTATGAACAGATCCTGTACTTTGAGGTGCCACCTCCATGGACCAGGCTGTTGTTTTTTCATAAAATCCAACAAATTCTTGATCAAACTGAAATCTGGGGAGTTTAAAGGTCAAGTTTACATTCTGAACTCTTTATGATGTTCCTTAAACTGTTCCTGAACACTTCTCGCAATGTGGCAGGAGCATTATCTTAGAGTAAGAGCCCACTGCCATTAGTGAATACTGCAACCATGAAGTGTACTGAATCTGTAAAATGTTTAGGTAGGTGGTGAGGTTCGGAGTAGCCCACAGGGGTATGTGGGAAACCTTCAGTGGGCCCCTGAGAATGGCAGGCCTGGGGCAGCTTCTCAGAGAGAAAGACAAAGAAGGAAAGGCAGAAAGAGGCAAAGTGCAAGGCGCAGAGTACAAGAAGCATGTGCACTAGCTGTAGAGTGTGCCCCCAGTATTAACTCCACCGGTAGGCTTGAGGCATCTTTATCTGACACTATAGTGGGTAATACCCACATGATTCCAAGGACCCAAGGTTTCTCTGCTGAACATTGTCCAGGTCATCACACTGCCTCCACCAGCTTGTCTTGTTCCCATAGTGCATCCCTGTGCTATCTCTTTCCCAAGTAATTAATGCACATGCACTTGACCACCCGCATAATATATAAGAGAATGTAACCCATCAGACCAGGCCAAATTTTTCCATTGCTCTGTGGTCCAGTTCTGATGTAGGGAATTCTGGCTTTGGACAGAGGTCAGCATAGGCTATGCAGGTATGCAACCCCATACACACTGGGTCGTGACGACCTGTGTATCCTGGCCCCTTTATATCATAGCCAGCAGCAACTTTCTCACAAATTTGTGCTGCCGTAGCTCTTCTGTTGAATCACACCACAGCGGATAAGATGTTACCCACACACATCAATGAACCTTGGGCACCCATGACCCAGTCAATGGTCCGTCGACCTAGAGACCTCCCAAGACCTGCTGTTTTAGAGATGCCCTGACCCAGTCACCTGGTCGTGACAAACTGGTTAATGTCATAGTTGCTCAAAATTTTACACTCGCCCATTTTACCTGGTTCCAACATCAACTTCTAATGTCAACTGGCTGGTTACCTCCTGTCTAATGTATCCCACCTCCGGACAGGGTCCATTGTCACCATATAATCAATGTAATTCATTCTCCTGTCATGGGGAATACAAGTATTTACTAAATCAGAAATTTCAGAAGAGCCGACAGATCCTCTTTAAGCCGACTGTGAATATCAGATCGCGTACTCTGGTGGAAGGTTTTTCTCTGCAACGTGAGGTTTATTTATATGTTACAGAAGCTTCTCGCTTCACTCTGGACAGGTCATAATCACCAAATGATGTGAACGGAACAATGTGGGCGAGCAGAACGTGTGACTCCCATGTGGTACTAATACCAGGCGATGACAGCAAGGACACAGCTTCTTGTGCTAGTAATGATGAAGCCGCTGCAATCACTGGTAGTTGGTGAAGGATATGAACTTACTCAGTGATCCCACAAGCTTCCATAATGAAACCAATATGACCAATAACTACTGGTAATGTATGACTATGGTGGCACAGCAACTTATACTAAGTGATGAAAATGTGCTACAGCAGCTGCAAAACGTATGAAAAAATTATTTATTTCTTACTCCTTCATAATTGTATAGGATGGGGAGAATCCCTTAGCCGCTGTGCCTAAGATGAGGGTACATGTTGGCAGCCTTTTGGCACATGATTTGGGAGTGTCCTATCCTGCAAGATTTTTTTCAGATTTTTTTTTTCCCTTAATTTTGCAGTTTTCTCTACCTTTTGTGCCTGAACGTTGCCTGCTTGGTATAATCACTAGTAAGGTTGGATCCTACCAGTGGCATAGCTCGAACTTTTGCCGCCCGCAGCTGTCACTAGGTTTGCCGCCTCATTTTATAGACCACACCCCTACTTTTTCACACCACACCTCTTTTTTAAAGGTTCTTCCTCACACCTGTAAATCATAGCTGCCACTTAAAAAAAAATCATGCTGAGAGTCAAAGCTTTTTAACTTTTCTTTCTACAGAGTTTTGTGAGGGCTTATTATTTGCGGGATAAGTATACACTTTCACTGCCATCATGTTTGGGCACATACAATTTTGTCATTACTTTTTTGTAAGGCTGGACAAAACAAGGCAATTCTGGCATGGTTTTTTATTTTTTACAATGTTCACTGTACGAATTAAATAATACCTACCGTATTATGTGTACTTTATTATTTGAAAATTATGTTGTTTTTTTTTTTTTTAAACTGTTTAAACATTTTATTATTTGCTTTTAAATGTTCCAGTCCTAATATTGGTATAGATTAGTCAACGAAATTTCTAATAAATAGCAATACATTACTGAACTGCCATGTATTACACAACTCGATTTTAATAGGCCCCTGTACATAGCAGACTCAGAGGTCATCATTTGGCCTCTGACTGCCATTGAAACCATGGACATCCTGTGATTGCCATGCCGAGTTACTTATGGCTGACAGAGGAGGTCACCTTCCTCTGTTAGCCACCTAAATGCTGTTTACTTTACTGACTGCGGCATATAGGGGTTTAAGTGGCCGGGATTTCAGCTAGCTCTGTAAAGGGAGCCGAGCTGTAAACTACAGGTGATTGCTATTACGAATGGTGTGGACACAGCCTCTGAGTGTGTACAGCGCTTTGGAGAATTGCCAACTGATATAACCAGCACACAAACTGTCTATGATTATCACAATTCACAAGGGATCATACCTCTGTCTAGCTTGCTACATGCCTTTTGACCATGAGAGCTGCTGTGCTGGATGTTCAGTGTTCGCCGTGCCATCCAGCATGACAACAGTTAACACCCTCAGTACTCTTGCAGGTGCCGCTCATTAACCTGTCTGGCTTTAAAAACCAGCCTTTGCTTCCAAACAGAGTTTAAGTTTATGAATCTTCGCATTATGCCTCAAGCCACCTGCATTCCTTGTTCCTGGGTTTCAGAGATCTGTTGTTCCTGATCTGTCATACTGTCTATGTGCCCTGCCTGGTCCGGACCTCTGCCTGCCTTGGGTTTCTGTGTCCAGGGCCGCCATACAGGGGGTACAGCCGGTACTCCTGTATGGGGCCCGGAGAAATAAGGGGCCCGCTTCAAGCAGGCCCGCTTATTTCACACATCGCACAGTAGAGCACGGCGCAGCCGAGCGCCGCGCTCTACATAGGGCCCGCTGGCGGCCGGCGAGTGTCGGCGGTGCTGGGAGGGGGCTCGTGCTCCCTGCACTGCTGCGCTCCGCATATTAAAAAGTGATTGTGTCCGGGCAGGGCAGTGAAGAAGGGGGCCCGCGCTCCCGGCTCAGCTGCGCTACAGGCAGAGATCTTCTACTCACACGATCCCTGCGCGCTGTAGCCGGAGCCGGGCCCTCCTCCTCTGTCTGTGTGCCCAGGTGTGCGAATAACTTGAATCCGTGAGGCCCCGCCCCTTGGGGGCGGAGCTTCACGGATTCAAATTGTTCAGCATCCCTGGGCACACAGTGGCAGCGGAGAGTGCCGCACAGGCAGCGGCAATGCTGCTGAGACACTGCGGAGGCGGCTCCGCAGGATGAATAGTTCAGCAGCAGCATCACTGGCTGCCTGTGTAGAGAGACGGGGCCCTGAGAGAGGGAGGAGGCCGGTCACATGGGCAGAGGGGGGCCCAGGAGTGCAGCGGCAGCAGGGCTGCTTGTTTTAACATAGTATGTATGAATGTGTATATGTGAGGATATTTATATACTGTGCATGGATGTTTATACAGTGTGTATGGATTGTGTGTGTGTATACTATGTGTGCATGGATGTTTATACAGTGTGTATGGATTGTGTGTGTGTGTATACTATGTGTGCATGGATGTTTATACAGTGTGTATGGATTGTGTGTGTGTGTATACTATGTGTGCATGGATGTTTATACAGTGTGTATGGATTGTGTGTGTGTGTATACTATGTGTGCATGGATGTTTATACAGTGTGTATGGATTGTGTGTGTATACTATGTGTGCATGGATGTTTATACAGTGTGTATGGATTGTGTGTGTGTATACTATGTGTGCATGGATGTTTATACAGTGTGTATGGATTGTGTGTGTGTGTATACTATGTGTGCATGGATGTTTATACAGTGTGTATGGATTGTGTGTATACTATGTGTGCATGGATGTTTATACAGTGTGTATGGATTGTGTGTGTGTGTATACTATGTGTGTATATACTATGTGTGCATGGATGTGTGTGTATATACTATGTGTGCATGGATGTGTGTGTATATACTATGTGTGCATGGATGTATGTATATACTATGTGTGCATGGATGTATGTATATACTATGTGTGCATGAATGTGTGTGTATATAGTATGTGTGCATGGATGTGTGAATATACTATGTGTGCATGAATGTGTGTATATACTATGTGTGCATGAATGTGTGTATATACTATGTGTGCATGGATGTTTGTATACTATGTGTGTATATACTATGTGTGCATGAATGTGTGTGTGTGTATATACTATTCATGCATGGATGTGTGTATATACTATGTGTGCATGAATGTTTGTGTATAAACTATGTGTGCATGGATGTTTGTATACTATGTGTGTATATACTATGTGTGCATGAATGTGTGTGTGTGTGTGTGTATATACTATTCGTGCATGGATGTGTGTATATACTATGTGTGCATGAATGTGGTAAAACTATGTGTGATGAATGTGTATATACTATGTGTGCATGGATGTGTGTATATACTGTATACGGATATGTGTATATACTGTATATGGATGTGTGTATATACTGTGCATGGATCTGTGTATATACTGTATATATATGCTGTGTATGTCTATATACTTTGTTAGTGTATATATTGAATGTATGTGTATATACTGCATGTATAAGTATACTGTGTATGTAAATACTGATTGTGTATATAGCATGTGTATATACTGTTTGTGTGTGTGCAGCCTGTATACACTGTGTGTATAAAGTGTGTGTAGCACGTGTGTGTATATATTTTGTATGTAGTGTGTGTATACATGGTGTATACCTAGCCTAAATTATAAAAATTGTCAAACTGAAAATTCATATACAGATGTATAGATAGATATGAGATATAGATATGAGATAGATTGAGATATACAGATTAGATAGATTGATAGGAGATAGATAGATAGATAGATAGATAGATAGATAGATAGATAGATAGATAGATAGATAGGAGATAGATAAAAAGATAGATATATAGATATGCGATAGATAGATATTAGATAGGAGATAGATAGGAGATATGAAATAAATTGATATGAGAGAGATTTTTAGAAGATAAATAGGAGATTAAGATGACATCGATATGACATAGGTAGATAGATTGATAGATAAATAAGATGTGATATGTCTGTGCTGTTGACTGGCTGTCTCTGGGCAGTGGGCTAGGGTGGGCCGAGGCTGCTCCTTCTTCTTCCTGCGCTGGTACCTGGTCCAGGCGCAGTTGGGTGGCATTGGGACACTATTGGTGTCCCTCGAGGAGACGTCTTTGGTTACGTGGGTACCATATTAGCGGAAAGATGTCCCGGAGGCCATCCATGTCCCAGGAGCAGGTAAGGGAACACACTATTTGCTTACATTATACTTTAGTCAGGTGGGGGGGTGGGGGGTGGCACATAATTTTAGTTTTTAATGCTTTTCTTTGCTGTCCGGTTTGCTTCCTGCAGAATTTTCTTCCAACTTTTTAGTCACAGAAACTTCTGCAGGATGTATGGCTTACTCCACTGAAGGGCCTAACTGTAGCCAGCAGGAGAGTGTAATAGGTCACTAGAATGACAATATACTGCAGTGCACGAGTGCTATGGTATATTGTTCCAGTGATCATTTTTATAAGTACACGATAGAAAAAAAATTATATCACAAGGTAATCTAGAAAAAAAGCCCCCACCACCACTCTACGATTTTTTTTGTGGGACAGCAAGGGGGCCCAGACAATTTGGCTGTATGGGGCCCTGAAATTCCTGATGGCAGCCCTGTCTGTGTCTGCTGCATCAAGTCGTCTGTGCCTCTGTTGATTCAGTGTCCTGCAACCTGTCCCTCTGTTGTTCCTGCTGTCCTTGCTAGCCTGTTGGTTTCCTGGCTATCCTGTCTGGACTCTGTTGCCTTACGTCTCTAGCCACGGCTGGGCAGGGAATGGTCATCCACAGTCCCCAAGGATCCACCTCTCCCCAAGAGACGTTTTTCATGGACTGTTTGCATTTCCTGTGTGTTTCTCTCTTGCTGCAAAGGGAAACATCTTCTTGAAAACCGATATCTGATTGAAAATAACAGACCTCATTTATCTAAACTCTTGCCCATAGCCACCAATTAAAGCTCAGCTTTCCTTGTGCCAGGGCGGTTTGAAAAATAAAAGCGGATCTCTGATTGGTTTCTATGAGCAAAAATGACAGTCTTACTATTGAGTATTTTGATACATTTCTACTCCTTTTCAAAATCTCTGCTTTCATCAGTGAATAGGAACATTGGGGCACATTTATCAGAGCAGTTTTGCTGACACAATTTGCAGCAAAAATAATGGCATATAGTGGGGAAAAAAAGTATTTAGGAGCCACCAATTGTGCAAGTTCTCCCACTTAAAAAGATGAGAGAGGCCTGTAATTGACATCATAGGTCGACCTGAACTATGAGAGACAAAATGAGAAAACAAATCCCGAAAATCACATTGTCTGATTTGGAAAGAATTTATTTGAAAACGTCACAGACAAAAACTAGTAAATAAACAACTAGAGGGGTCAAAAGTCAAAACTACAGACAGACAGAAATCTAAATTATAACCCACTTTAAAATATAACTTTTACTTGATATATATTAAAATAATACAAAGACCACTCCCTTATATAGACACACAATGCTGGTACCTAACAAATATGTAACATGACAAAATAAAGATCAACCATACCACACTGTGAGCTGCTATCTTAGATAATCCCACCAAATCAAAGGGATAGGGACAAGACAACAATAAATCCTGCACTTACCCTATTCTTATCCTATCAAAGTAGGCAGGAATATCGCCCCAAAAAGGGCAGCCCCGCCTCTCGGTGGCTAGCCCTATTGAAATACTATATCATTTGAATCTAGAACTGCAGCCCTAGTGATACTGACTGCAAGCCCAAACGTAGGTTCTCTAAACTGGCCTGCAGAAAGACAATCCTGTCATGCATTAAGCATAAACCAATACATATGCATAAATCCATAATTCAAAGACACCATGCAAACAAATGCATCAAAGATATATGAGAGGACAGATAGAATAAATGAAAGATGCTCCCCAGATACGAGGTAAAGCATCTTTCACTTATTCTATCTGTCCTCTCATATATCTTTGATGCATTTGTTTGCATGGTGTCTTTGAATTAGGGATTTATGCATATGTATTGGTTTATGCTTTAAGGGGTTGTCTCACTACAAGGATCGCTTTTTATGTTAAAGATCTTGCAAAAACAAGTCACTTTGCAGTATATATCAATTAACAGTGTCCTACCTATTCGGAGATATCGCCTCTTGTATGGGCTGCATCAGCTCCTCAGGTCGCTATAGTTACAGAGTTTGTTCTCTCCTGATAGGCTGTCAGCACTGGTTGCTATAGCTACAGACCTGGCTTCTACTGAAGCCTAGTAGAAGCCAGTAAACACGCCTGTGAATTCAAAGTGAAACCAAGAAAACATGACTGAGGTGAGATGAATCAGTGTAGTGAGACAACCCCTTTAATGCATGACAGGATTGTCTTTCTGCAGGCCAGTTTAGAGAACCTATGTTTGGGCTTGCAGTTAGTATCATTAGGGCTGCAGTTCTAGATTCAAATGATATAGTATTTCAAAAGTGCTAGCCACCGAGAGGCGGGGCCGTCCTTTTTGGGGCGATATTCCTGCCTACTTTGATAGGATAAGAACAGGGTAAGTACAGGATTTATTGTTGTCTTGTCCCTATCCCTTTGATTTGGTGGGATTATCTAAGATAGCAGCTCACAGTGTGGTACGGTTGATGTTTATTTTGTCATGTTACATATTTGTTAGGTACCAGCATTGTGTATCTATATAAGGGAGTGGTTATTTGTATTATTTTAATATATATCAAGTAAAACTTATATTTTAAAGTGGGTTATAATTTACATTTCTGTCTGTGATGTAGAAAGAATTTATTTGCAAATTTTGGTGGAAAATAAATATTTGGTCAATAACAAAAGTTCATCTCAATACTTTGTTATATATCCTTTGTTGGCAATGACAGAGGTCAAATGTTTTCTGTAGGTCTTCACAAGGTTGGCACACACTGTTGCGGGTATGTTGGCCCATTCCTCCATGCAGATCTTCTCTAGAGCAGTGATGTTTTGGGGCTGGCGCTGGACAACACGGACTTTCAACTCCCTCCAAAGGTTTTCTATGGGGTTGATGTGCCGTTGGTGTTTCAGGGATGTGCCGACCATATTTTGTTTCTTGACTGTTTCTAAGGGGAAGTGGCTGGCTCCATCTTGGCTTGTGCACTCTACCCACCTGCATAGGTTCTTTAAGAAAATCAGGTTATAGTTGGACCCTTCACTCCCTGAAATGTTGAGGTCTGAACAGACACCAAGAGAGGTAACATTAGCATAGGTGAATTGAGGTCACCTTGCTGCAGTAGATGGGCATTTACAGTATTGATCAAAAATGTACAATAAGAACCTCAAAAATGTTCATACATTCAATAGTAGCAGAAATCCTTTTCCAAATAAATTCTTATGTCCTCTTTGAATGTTTTTTAGTGCTACTGATATAGTGTTGTGTTTCTGTGCCGCTTGTCACTTGACCACCAAGTCACGGTCACTGTATGAGCTGCTGGGTCTTGTTAACTCTGCAATGACTTTAGGGGGTGTATTTCCCCTGTAACTGGGGCTAGTATATCAGCCCCAGATATACGGGGGTGGGGGGGGGGGATAATAGTAATAATTATATAAAAATGCCCCCCAAAAGATCTCTTTCTGATGTTATGTGGTGCACAATATGTAAAATAAAGTCATTTAAAAAAACACCTACAAAAAATAAAATAGTATTTAAAAAGAGAGCAAGTCCAAACTACAACTTTTAGCCCTGCCCCCATGACTATAAAGCCATGTATGACCTACATATAAATGTCTGTGACAGAAAAGTGACAGCATAACAGCAACGTTTGCTGTTAAAAAAATAAATCAATAAAAAAGTGTAAAACTTTTTTTTTCTTTACTATTTCCCCTCATGTTGCTAAAAAAAAGAAAATGTTACATAAAACATAATCATAAAAATAAAACGTATGCGTCAGGAACGAAAAGGCGAAAAAATTTGGTGCAAAAATTCATAATACCGTTAAAACCTGCATGTATTAAAAAAAAGGTAGACAAGTGGCCCAGTCAGGAAGTAGAGGTAAACGGCCCAGTCAAGGAGTGGTGAGGTGAGTGCCCCTATAAAAAGAACAGTTATCTAATCTGTGCTAGGTGAGCAATATCCCTCATTTTTTTTCTGTATTAAGACGTACAGTACTTCCCAGATCCTGTAATTCCTTCTAGTATACTTACGTGTAGGATATCATATGATTAGACACATGGACATAACTATAGCGACTACAATGTGGCCCAAAGGGGGCCCCTCTCAGGTACAAATACATTGAGCCTTTATGTATGAAACCTGTCTAGTAGTAAGACTTTCTCTGTTGCCCATAGCAACCAATCAGAGTGCAGCTTTTATTTTTCCAGAGCCCTATATGAAAAAAAAAAAATGGACAGTTTGCTATAGGCGACAAAAGACAGCTTTAGGGTCTTCATACATTTTTCATACATAGGGCCCATTGTCAGTGTCATGGTGCAGCCGCTATCTCAGATCGCGGTCGTGCCCGTGCCTTTGCTGCGGTCCTTGCTCGTTACTCACCTGTCCTGGCTTTCTCCGGCTCCCTGCCGTCATGTGCGTGCACGTTTGACCTCTAGGGGTGCGCACGGCACTGCCTGGTATTTAAAGGGACAGCGTCCCAATTTCCTGTAATTGACCTGTGACCTCAGTTTGCATAAAAGGAAGTTCCTGCCGTTGCTCCTGGTCAGTTTGTTGTTGTGCTTGTCCTACATAGAACTTGACCCCTGGCTTCTGTGTGGCTGCTGTATCTACGTTCCTGTATGCTACCTGTGTTATGCTGTGTGCTATCTGTTGAACATCTGCCGCTGCACCAGTTCGCTATATACCTGCTGTATACTTGTCGCTGTACCAAGCCCATTACTCTCCTGGGACTGCACTATCCGTCTACGGTTACACCTGTGGTGTCCTGTTGTCCGTTCAGGCACCGGCTATCTTGTCCTGCACTTTGGCTACCTCTGACAGTAAAAGAGAACCTGTCACATAGTTCTTGCCCCCCCTGGCTGAAGACAGAACAAGCTAGTGTCAGACCTGCTGTTTCCAGCGCTGTGTCCCTTATTCTGTAAGATGCTGCAGTTTTTGTGTATTTTATGCTCAAATCTGCAGTTTTCAGCCAGAAGAGTCATTCGAAGAGTCCTTCAGAGTGTCAGTTTTTTTTCAAACCCCGCCCATCTGAGGCTAGCCCCGCCTACCTCAACTGGCAAAACTATTACTTTGAATAGGTAGAAACATGTGAATAACTGTCAGTGGGCGGAGCTAGCCTTTGGTGGGCGGGGCTAACACCTGCTCATGAATAAGATTTGAGGGGTAAATGCTCTAAAACTCCAGCATCTTACAGAATAAGGGGCACAGCGCTGGGAACAGCAGGTCTGACACTAGCTTGTGCTGCCCTCAGCAAGGGGGGCAAAAACTATGTGACAGGTTCCCTTTAAACCATCCACACTCACAGGGGCCCAGAGGATCTGCCATATACCAACGATCGACGGGTCAGTGCCTTCTGACACCACTGGATTGCTACAGTTGGACTGGGGTGCCTAGGGCCCCCAGGTGGAGTTGATTCTATGGGCCCACCAGTTGAGCCATTTCTGGGCCCACCGGTGTTCATTTTAGTTGCTCATCCTAAAACTACTGTAAATCACTGTACACGCCTCCTATGCTCTGCCTCTCTTTCTCCACTTTTCTGCCTCTCCCGAGGATGCATAAGCAGTTAAAGGGGTTGTCTCACTACATTGATTCATCTCACCTCAGTCCTGTTTTCTTGCTTTACTTTTGAATTCAGGGGTGTGTTTACTGTCTTCTACTAGGCTGCAGTAGAAGCCAGGTCTGTAGCTATAGCAACCAGTGCTGGGAGCCTATCAGGAGAAATCAAACAGGTCTGTAGCTATAGCAACCAGTGCTGGCAGCCTATCAGGAGAAATCAAACAGGTCTGTAGCTATAGAGACCTGAGGAGCTGATGCAGCACATACAAGAGGGGATATCTAGGAATAGGTAGGACACTGTTAATGAACATATATTGCAAAGTGACTTGTTTTTGCAAGATCTTTAACATAAAAAGCAATCCTTGTAGTGAGACAACCCCTTTAAGGGTCTGATATTTTGACTTATTTTTTAAGCCTTGATTAAATTTGTCATCTCTCAATGGGAGGAACTTCTAAAATTAATTATTCTGAAAGTCAATTTTTTCATAAAAAGCAATCCTTGTAGTGAGACAACCCCTTTCAAAAATATCTCCAGGTCTTCCATGCTTGGGGGCCCACCGGGAGTCTCCCCTATGGGTCAGTGCGATCCTGCACATTGCTCCTTTTTGTAGTGAGATAAGTAGTTAGTGGCTTTATGTTCTTCAGCACTACTATGTGGGTTCTCGGATATTTGGCGGTATTATTTATACCTTTGATACTTATGTTGCTGTTTATGGTCATTAGGTGGTGGGTCCTCATCTCATTTTCCTATGAATTCTAGTTATGCCCAACGAGAAAATAGTGCGCAGCTTGGTAGGGGCTGAAATAAACTTGAGGTGGATGACGCTGAAGTTGATTCTCCTTGCTATATCTGTAACTGAAGGTTTCTCCTAATAGCTCATACAGTAAGCGAGGTTAAATGTTAATTGGAACGTGTGATGTGGATGCCTCGCCGCCTGCAGACCTGTATGACAGCTCTCTCACTTGAACAGTTAGGTGTTACAGCTCCGGCATCCCTGGAAGTTCCTCGTGTGATAGGTTATAAATCTTTACAGAAAAATGGCCGTTTTCCCCCACCCCGGTCTTTGGGAAGCCAGCTGCAGGCTGCCGCCGCTCACCATCCACCTGTTTCCTTCCCAGGAGAAAGATCATTCTCTATTTTTACATGGCTGCCCGTGGGGGATTCTGCTTCTTCCATATAGGATCGGCTTTGATGTCTTAATAGTTGACAGAAACTGTTAGCAGCGATATTAAAATAAATGAACATCAGCTTAAGATGACTGAATGCACAGATGGGAAGCTGCCGCACCCCAGGGAACTATCAGCCCCATCTAAAATCAGCTATTTTAATACCAATGTGGCAAAGGGGCCTTTGAGCTCCCGTACAGAGGACCTTTAGTCGCTCCTGACAGGTCTGTTTTAGTAAATCCTTGTGAAATATCACTTCTGCAGCCTCTTCTCTTATAACTCTGTGTTATGCTATTCCTCTGTTATTCCTCCTAGAAATTTCTTACCGAATCTGTCAGCTGGGTGTTACCAGTCTGGGGGGGGTGTGTCCTGCACAGTCTGACATTGTCCAATCAGTGTTGACAGTCAGTGTTTGCAGGGACACACCCTCTGCCCTAGAGAAATGGAATGGTAACGCCCAGCTGACTGATTCAGAAATAAATTTCCTGAAGAGGGCGTTCAGATGACGGTTTTGGATGTGGATTCCGCGCCCAGAATCAGTGTCCAAACCGAGTGTAAAGTGTTTTACGCTGTGCACTATGCAGAATCAGCGGCGGCGTTCAGACATGAGTCTTATCGGCGTGTAATGTCCATGCCGTCATAACGCGTGTTACATGAAGATAATCAGGCTATGTTCACACGGCTTATTTTGGGACGTATCTCGACCCGTACTGCGCGAAATACGGTGGATTACGGTAATCCACAGTTCTCATAGAGAACTATGGATTACGTCTCCTCTCCCCGCTCGCACAATACGGCGAATATGGGCCGCTATTAATGAATGTCTATGTGGCCCCCGTACACATGGCGTAATTGCGGGGCGAAATACGTCCCGCAATTAAGCCGTGTGAACATAACCTAATAAAGTGCCCGAGGCAGAAGTCCGGGTCGTTTCCTTGATGAAATTCTGAAATAAAAAAGTGAGTCATATCAATGAGGAAGCAAACGCGTCTCGCCGCAGACATGTCCGCGCCAAACATAGTGTGAACCTGTCCTAAAGCTGCGTCCACACGACAAATCTCAAAATCAGATATACAGATCGCATTGCATTGTGCTGGAAACTCAATTTGCCAGGATCGAGATTCAAGAATTCAGCACAGTGGCTCAGTGGTTAGTACTGGTGCAGCACTACCAGGCTTGGACTGGCCAACAGGGAAGAAGGGGAAAACCTCATGAAGGCCACTGGAAATAACAGTGCTGGGCCTGCTCTTAAGGGAGAGAGGCAGAGCAGTCATAAACAGTGGTTGTAGGGTGGGCCCCAAGAGTCAACTCCCACAGGTGGGTCCCAAGAATCATCTCCAAGGGTGGGCCCCAGGCATTTATTCCACTGGTGGGCCCCAAGAATCATCTCCACTGGTGGGCCCCAGGCATTTATTCCACTGGTGGGCCCCAAGAATCAACTCCACTGGTGGGCCCCAGAATCAACTCCACTGGTGGGCCCCACAATCAACTCCACTGGTGGGCCCCATAATAACTCATGGTGGCCCCAAAACCACTCCACTGGTGGGCCCCAAGAACCAACTCCACTGGTGGGCCCCAAGAACCAACTCCACTGGTGGGCCCGAGTGCTGGGCCTGCTCTTAAGGGAGAAAGGCAGAAAGAAAGAGCAATATGCAGTCATAAAAGTAGCTGTAGGGTGACCTTAAGAATCAACTCCACTGGTGGGCCCAAAGAATTCTCTACTGGTGGTGCCCCAGAATCAACTCCACTAATGGGCCGCTACAATCAACTCCACTGGTGGGGCCCCAGAATTAACGCCACTGGTGGGCCCCAAAAATCCGCTCCTCGGGTAGGGCCCCAAAAATCAGCTCCACTTGGTGGCTCTATAATCAACTTCACTGGTGGGCTGCAGTCCGACACTGAGCGCCCGGTTCAAACCCTATCAAGGACAACATCTGAAATGAGTTTGTAAATTCTCTCCAGTTTCCCCAACACTCCAAATCATACCAGTAGGTTAATGTGGAATTTAGACTGTGAGCCCCCAAAGTGGACAGGGACCAAAGTGAATAATGACAATCTCGGGCAGCTTTGGCCCCACAGAGAGGCATAAGAGACCCACCTTAAGGCATACATGCCAACTCTCCCGTTTTTGGCGGGGGGGGTCCCGCTATTTGGGGTCCCCTCCCACCCTCCCGGGGGAGTTGGCATTCCTCCCGCCGACAGCAGGTGGCGGGGGTTCTTTAAATGGCCGCGGCGACAGAGTAGTGCTAGTGCGCTAATTGGCCGCCGGGTCCTCTACAGGCGGGTGAAGCGGCCGCTGCGCCCGCTTCACCCGCCGGAGTCTCGCTGTGCAGGGAGGAGGCAGGAGGGATCGCTCCTCCTCCTCCTCCCCTGTATGTCGCGCCGGTGTGTGCGCCGCACATACAGGTCAGCGGCGCAGGGGGAAGTGACGCCCGTGTTCACTTCCACCTGCGCCGCTGAGGAGATCGTCGGGAGCAGCCGTCTGCGGAGCCTGGTGAGGTAAGTGATTTTATTATTTTTTTTTATTGCTATGGGGGGCTCTGCCTGGCAACCATGGGGGACACTACCTGGCAACAGAGGGGGCACTAGCTGGCAACAGAGGGGACATCTACCTGGCAACAGAGGGTGCACTACCTGGCAACAGAGGGGACCCTACCAGGCAACAGAGGGGACATCCACCTGGCAACAGAGGGGGCACTACTGGCAACAGAGGGGACATCTACTGGCAACAGAGGGGCAACTACTACCTGGCAACAATGGGGGCATCTACCTGGCAACAGAGGGGGCATCTACCTGGCAACAATGGGGGCACTACCTGGCAACAGAGGGGGCATTCTACCTGGCAACAGAGGGCAACAGAGGGGACATCTACCTGGCAACAGAGGGGGCATCTACCTGGCAACAGAGGGGACATCTACCTGGCAACAGAGGGGGCATACTGGCAACAGAGGGGCACTACTGGCAACAAGGGGCACTACCTGGCAACAGAGGGAATCTAACTGGCAACAGAGGGGGCATCTACTGGACAACAAGGGGGGGGGCACTACCTGGCAACAATGGGGGCACTACCTGGCAACAGAGGGGGCATCTACCTGGGGGTCCACAGAGGGGGCATCTACTGGCAACAATGGGGGCACTACCTGGCAACAGAGGGGGCACTTACCTGGCAACAATGGGGGCATCTACTGGCAACGATGGGGGCACTACCTGGCAACAATGGGGGGGGGGGGGGGGGCACTACCTTAGGCAACAATGGGCGGCACCTACATGGCGAACAATAGGGGGCACCTACCTGGCTACAGAGGGGCATCTACTTGGCTACAAGGGGGCATCTACCTGCCTGTAAGGGGCACTACCTGCTTATGGGGGGTTACTACCTGGCTATAAGGGCATCTACCTGGCTTTCTTCCAAAGCCGTTATGCATTTAGGTAGAAGGGTGTGGCTTTTTGAAGGGGCGTGGCATACCGAAAGATGGGCGTGTCCATGCAAATTTTTGCCGCGCCACGCTACGCGCGCCGCCGTCTACAGTCTCCTGCTTCTTCATTTTCAAAAGTTGGCAACTATGCCTTAAGGCTATGTTCACACGGCTTAAATTTGGATGTATTTCAGTCCGTAATTACGCGTCGGAGTGCGCAAATTACGGCTGGAATACGTCCAAGTCATTACGGTAATCCACAGTTCTCATAGAGAACTATGGATTACGTCTCCTCATCCCGCTCGGCGAATCCGCCGGGCGGGGAGATAAGTGACATGTGAATTACTATCGGCGTATAAGCGCCGCTAGTAATGATAGTCTATGGGCCGGCGAGGTGCTGGGCCCCCCGTTCCCTGCCCCGGCCACACGGCGTAATTACGCCCTGCAAATACACCGTGTGAACCTAGTCTAATGCGGTAGGTGGGAATACGTAATTTGATCAATGTGCAAGCCTTTATGTTGTGCCTGTATAACACACAGCAGCAGTAATGCATTATGACTGTTCCTCTACTTCAAAACAGGTTTAGTGCCGCCTGTGTCTGTTGTATTTGATGACAATCTCTGTACAGCGCTGTGGAATATGATGGCGCTATATAAATGAATAACATATATTGTCCTCTATGGTCTGGCGAATCAGCATGACGTCTGCACCGTCACTATATAGAGGTTCATGTGCTACTACTGATGACTTTGGGGCGATGATGAGGGTCATAGAGGTCTTTCATGACCAGTCTCGTTGATACTATGGATCACACGCAGTGAACCTTGCCTTATACATACACCCTGTACGTGCTCCCCGCTGATCACCACTATTTCAGTGCCCTGACACTTCCCACCTGCTCGCCGTCCTGCCCTCACACTCCACACATAAGTCACACTGCCCTTTCCTTTGCCAGCTCCAAAAATGGCGATGCCTCGCTTCCAGAAGGCAACGTCTCCTCTAAGCCGCAGCCAATCCGAACCGCTGACCCCGCCCTTCACGTGCAAACGTCATCACCATGACCCCGCCCCCACGCCTGAATTCTATATAAGGAGCCCGTCCACAGCCGGCCCCGGCTGGCTCAATCCTGTCTGACTTCTCCTCCATTTACACGCAGGCACCGCGCGCAGACAACAAGCTCCTCGGTCATTTCTCTTGGATTTTGATGACGGATTAACAGCGACGCTGAGCCGCTTCTCGCCCGTGCCTCCATTCGGGCTTATGGCAAGAGTCGCCTGCTTGATTTCTACCTTGTGTTCCCACACCACTCTTTAAAAATTCCGCCAAAAAAGAGAAGACGATTCCCCAAATCCTTTGGGCCGTTACCTCACGTAAGTACATGCGGGATAATGGCGTCGTGTACACAGATGCGGGCCTCAGGGGCCCCCTCTGTACGGGGTGAATGGGTCATTGTAGTGGCGCCCTCTGGCGCATGCTCGGCTCCTGCCTCCCTGGTGACGGTTATGTGTGTGAGCGCTGTGCGATACCCGGATGTTCCACTGAGGGAGGAGGGGGTAGCCGCGCGCCGGGTGAGGGCGTCACGTGATGCCACGCAGGAGCCGAGTGGGCGGGGCTTGTGGCTGCGCGGGAATTTCAAAGTTTTGCTGTGGTCAGTTGTCACTAATGGGCGATAGTGCGGCTTCGTGGGGCCCCTGTCGGGGGTGTAGCCGTTCCTTGTGTCTAGAACTTGTTGTAAACGACTCTGAGCCTAGTTTGCTGTGTTTTGTGGTGTTTTTCTCGTGGTGCTATGGCGCCCTGACAGGGTTTGTAGGTCTTATGACAAAAAAGTGCACACAGACGTCCTGGTTCCACGCTTGGAATTAGGGTAATTTTGGGTTGACCTGATACTGAAGCTGCGCAGCTCTTTTAGCTAAACTTTATGGAAGAAATGCTAAGTAGTTGTGAAAAAATATTCTACAACGTTCAGATATACTTTGGGGACGATTTATTAAGCTAGGAGCATCAGCTGCCAGTCTGAGGCCTGAAGAGTGTGGCGAGGTTGGCACATGCCGCTAGAAACGGTGTTCTGTGACATGTTAGTCCAAAAATAGGAAAGAAAAAACATTTGGGTCCACCGCCCATCACCCGGCCGCGGTAGTCACAGGTCGGATAGATATCCCACACGTGACCGCTGTGGTGTGTGATTGGCTCCAGGGTCATGTGAAGGATGAACGGTGGCGTCCTCTCCCGGGATCACTGGGTCGGCCGCTGTGTGGGTTTATCCTGTCCCCAATGGACTCACGAGCTTTTTGGGTCACAGAACATCTCTTCAGTTTCTGGAGACATCAGGCTGACTTTAGGCAGGTATGTGATAGAGTTACACCATTTCCTGACTTAGGGGTGGTCTGATGGGATATGTTCTTTTTCAAAGTGGACTGGGTTAAAAGAGTGATGTAAGTCACTAATGTGTCGTCCGCTCGTTCACCAGTCCCTCCTGACAGACTCTCCCTCTAGTAAATTGGAGACCACACATGATTTCAGTAAGCACTGGCGAGTGGTAAGTCATAAAATGCCAGGATATGGCATGTGCTAGGGCTTGTGCTAGAGATATATACTGTGTGTATGTATATATATATATATATATATATATATATATATATACATACACACAGTATATATCTCAAAACGGTCATGATTTTTTGATAAATTCTCCTATTCACTATTTTCCAGATATCCGCTTGCTGTCAGTAAATAAGAGCCCTCTTAACCTGTATGGGGATGTTCACACGGCATATTCAGTCCGTACTTTGGCGCGTGATTGCACTTCAATGTGCCTGAAGTATGGGACGACATTATGGTAATTCATAGTTCTCATTGAGAGCTCTGATTACCTGCTCTTTCCCAGTGCAAATCCGCGCTGGGGAGGATGACAGACTTCAGAGGTACGTGCTGACCAGCGCATCTGACGCTGCGGGCATATACGCCCGCAATTAATCGTGTGAGCATACCCTATAGATCTAGTCCTGCTCTTGGCAGAGAACTTGCTGCAGTTGTATCCAGTGTAGACAATGATCTAAACACTGTGAAAGCTGCACAAAACACTTATCTGCGCACCATTGAAAATTTGTCTGTATTTTCGGCACTAAAATGTATCCAAATACTTATTTTACAAAAGCCAGCTGAGCATCCCCTTATTGTATCATTCTGAGGGCCAGGCTGTACCTATAGCATTGCCTGGGCTGGACACAACCACCAGAGGTTAGAAGCTTTTGTATGTCTTCCTTCACAGACCACAAGCAAATATCTTGTAAATGGTAAAGAACGCAAACTTCGATATAAAGTTGCAGAAGCTTTCAAGTGTTAACAATCAACGTGTAGAAAAAAAATGAAAGGGAACCTGTCAGCTGCTTTATGCTGGGCTGCGTGGAGGAGCAGCAGCAGGTGACCCGGTCCCAACCATTTGGGAGTTACTCTGAAATGTAGCTACTGGTGAAGTTGGAGAGCATGGGAGAGATGAGTCCGATGTGCGGCTTTCTCTCCCAATATGTTAGGGCTGCCTGTTTAGCTAAGGGAACAGGGAGAAGCTTCACAACGGACTCATCCCTCCCATTTGTGGCAAATTCCTGGCACAACTTTACCAGTTGCAGCTATTTCTTGTTGTCTGTGGTTTGGGCAGCATAAAGCGGACAGGTTCCGGGATCTGACATTGCTCGTTTGTCCGTCAAATATAGAAGGTAAGGGTCATACCTCCCGGCGGCCGCTCTGTTCATCCGGGATGTAGCGCTGAGCGGTCTTTAGTCACACAACGGCCAATCACAGGCCACAGAGGTCAGGTGGTGACGTGGCTGCACCTGTTATGTTAACAATGAACAGTCACTGGCCACTTCTGGGATGACCGCACCAGCAGCCGCTCTCCTTATGTGGTGGAGTCCCAGAGAAGAATCGATGTAGGAGGAAAGCCCAGCTGCACATCCAGGATGTTCCAGATAAAAAGCCACGTTTATTGGAAAATACTTTTAAAACATTCACGGTGAAGTGACAACTGCTTCCATAGGTGCAAATGCTATATTGCAAAACCATGCTGCCACGTTTAGGAGAACTGGTCTCTCTAAAGCGTAGCATCAAGTGAGTTTTTTAAAAGTATTTTTCCATACACGTGGATTTTTATCTGGAGTACTCCTTTGTGTAGCTGGTCTTTCCTCCTTTGTTAATAAAATAAGGGACTCCTGTCTATCTTAAAAAAAGAAAGAAAATGACTCTTTCCTCCACACCCAGCGCTGGCTGCGAGTCTCTCCCCAGGTCTTGTGTTTTACTCCTGTCTCGCTGCAGCAGTCGCACACCTTCTTACATCACTGTTTGGAGTGGTTCACAACGTGTGACTGCTCAGCCAACCAGCGGCAATGTCCAATATAAAACAAGACCAAGAAGAGCCAACGCTGAAGCAGGAAGGGGTGTATGAATAATTTATTTTCTTTGAGCAGCAGTACTATATTTTAAAGTGGACACCCCGCTTAGTTTTAATGAGGAATGTTTCTGGGTTTTTAGGTTTCTATGTTAAAAAGGTTTTACCACGAAGGCATTTAATGTCCTGCTTAATTTCAGCTTTCAGTGTCTTCAAAAGGGGAGTGTGTAATTTGTTTGAACTGCATAGCATGTGACCCAGCAGGCCTGACATCACCGTGCCCACTCCTGAGTCTCTAGGCAAAGGTCTGTTTATATAAAGTCAAATAACCTAAAATACAAGAGCCAGGAGTAGCTACAATGTAGTTGAGTGGTTAGCACTTCTGCCTTTCAGCAACCAAATGTGTTTTTTTTCCGATGTACATACCAGTACACTATTGATTACTAAGGTAGCAGCTAAAAAAAAGTAGAGAATTTTTAAGAATGATAAAAGGTGAAAATGTATTTAATTTTCAGGCTTCCTATATTAATTTTACTTCATGGTGAAACCCTTTTAGGCTTCAGGCAACGTTCACATCTACGACTGACGTTCCCTTATAGAAAACCTACA
Source organism: Phyllomedusa bahiana (assembly GCA_025379985.1). Taxonomy (NCBI): domain Eukaryota; kingdom Metazoa; phylum Chordata; class Amphibia; order Anura; family Hylidae; genus Phyllomedusa; species Phyllomedusa bahiana. The sequence goes on from JAODAL010023173.1 coordinate 23,957, forward strand.
CAACATTGCAGGAGGAAGTTTCTCTGCCTGCCCAGGACTATCCCGAGCCTCTAGGAATGCCACTGGCTTCCCCCAGACAAGTACTATTACTGTGACTGCTCCACAGGCGTGTACAACCTGTAATCTGCTATAACCCAGTTACAGACTAATGATCTTATCCTTCCTTTGGTCATTACCATTGTCAATAATTGGCCAATGTAAATCATGTGAATAGAAAATCGGTTACTCGTAGTGACCGTAACCACTAAAGCAAAGTCCTGTCTAAAGTGTCTGAGTACAAAACCTATATATTCTCACTGTCGGTACGTGACGTCCTAACGCCGTCCTAGTCGTATTAATTACTGCCTTAGAATTGGCTTTAAGTTGAAGGACGTGTGTAAGGATGAACCATCTTCTGTAGACGTCCATGGAGATGGGCTCATCCTTCTGGCCAGTGTCACAATTTTAATAGTTATATTATACAATGAGTTGAGTGATGGGGTCATTTTGTTTGTGGTCTGCCAGAGTAATGGTGTAACACTTTCTGATTGGTGGAGGGGTCTGAATACTGGGACCCCCATGGTCTTGAGAATATTCAAGGAACTGTAGCTCAACCCTGTCTGCCAAACTAATAGCTGGTGAAGCAGAGATCAGCCAAATGGTCTTTTAGTCAAGTTGGGCGTGAATAGTAAAAGCAGCTACTGCTCTTAAGAACTTGGACCAATCATGTGTTTCCAGCAATTTTCTAGGAAGATTTAAAGGGGTTTTACCCTGTAAGGCCAGAATGTGGAGATGGCCACAATTATGCAGGTCTCCCCCGTCCACGTCTATGGGAATTGAGTGTTCCCAAGGACTCGTGCTTGGTTATATTCTCAATTGCCATAGAAATGAACCAGAAGAACTGCAAACGTTCGGCTGTTGTGAGGCCGGCTTGTAGTACGGTATAAGCGTGCCTCAGAATATGAAGAGGAAACTCCTTTAAGGCACTGTTGTGACTTGTGTGTTTGGCCAGCAAGAACATTTATGGAGAACAACCTAACAAGGGTCTACTTGGGTTTAGAGAAATTGTCCAAACCCCACAATCTCAGCAGCACCGGCCCAGTCTATCCCAATAGATGGTGTCCTACAAGTATGTTTAACTTCAGTGCCTGAGATTTTTGTTCCCCCTGGTAGTGGCTGTAGCTTGCCTTGCTCATTAAGTGGTCAGTGAGCCCTGCTGCTTTCTGTGGGACTGCTGGACCATTAATGTGTCTGGTGAAGGAATCTGTAATCACACTGATCTCGGGAGATAAACTGGCGTCTGACTCCACTCTCTACATAGACACTACACGCCTATATAGGCGCTCTCCCTAAGGAGAGATCTTCCCTTTCTCAACAACTCATTACCTCCCACTCAGCCAAGCCAGCATCGCTCTGCTCTGTACTGACGAGGGGCAAAACCCCGAAACGGCCGTCTACAGATGGGTGATGCTGGCTTGGCTAAAAATCCCTTCTTGCTTTCCAAAGACCCAGCGGATCAAAAGCAAATTGAGGATTTGTTACATCCAACAGAGGGTGCTTGAGCTTCTCAGCTCCTTCCCCATAATGCCTTGTGGTATGCAGATGCTTCATGGAGTGCAGAAAGGCAATTTCGAATCTCCACATGCCCTGAGGAGAGAGCGTCCCTGTCTGAGCTACCTAGACTCTAAGCAGGCTGAACACTGGGAGGAATGGCTCTTCTGCTGAGACTGGTGCGGATGCCTCAGTCCAGCATTGCTGCAGGTTGCTATGGGCAGTGTTTGCAGTAACACAATTCTAAGGCAGAGATCTCTGCATGATAAGTATAATAAGGAAGGAAGCAGTGACTCTCCTATCCCATAGCTGCCACTGCAGCAATGATCTGACTACACTCCACTACAAGTGCAAATGTCAACCAGACGGAGATTGGTTTAGGAATTCGGGGCTAATCTGTAGACGTGTGAGGAACAAGTGCAAGTCCTGCAGGGTTGCTGGCAGGTTGTGGCCGCAGTCTCTATTCCATACTCACCTGATACTGGAGGGGGCTGTCGAGAATGTTTCTTGTGTAGAAAGTAAGGTTTTTCATCTCCTATAAAGGGATGTTTGGAGGTTTGTATCAATGTGCAGCTTTAAGGGACTGTCTATTTTTAATATAATAATAATCTTTATTTATATAGCCAACAAATTCCGCAGCACTTTACAGTGTAGAGGGTATAATTACGGACAAAAGACAGACATTACACAGTGAAAGCTACTTACAGGTGAGACACAAGGTGTGAGGGCCCTGCTCGCAAGAGCTTACTATCTAAGAGGGTGCCTGGGGGAAACAAAGGGGGAGAAGTGCTAAATTTACAATGGCCCAGCCATGTTTTATAAATATGGGGAGGTTTACATAAAAATTTGGTGAACCTGCCCCCCTGACAGTACATCTATATACAGATAAGTGCCTGTGATTGCCCTAGTGTAGGGAGTGACAAATGTGTGTGATAGAAGGTGGGGGTTAGCAATTAGTGGTTTGGGTAGGCCTGCCTAAGAAGATGTGTTTTCAGGACACTCTTAAAACTGCGAAGGCTAGGATTGTGCCTGATGATAACGTGGTAGGCTGTTCCAGAGAATGGGTGCAGCACGTGCAAAATCTTGAAGATGGGCATGGGAGGTTCGGATGATTGTGGTGTGTAGTTTGATGTCCGTAGCTGAGAGGAGAGAGCGGGCAGGGTGGTAGACAGAGATGAGGGAGGAGATGTATGGGGGTGCAGCACTGTGGAGAGCTTTATGGGTGAAAGTGATGAGTTTATGCTGTATTCTGTACTGGATGGGCAACCAGTGCAGTGACTGACACAGGGTAGAGGCATTAGTATAGCGGCTGGAAAGAAAGACAAGCCTGGCTGCTGCATTCAGGATAGATTGGAGAGGGGAGAGTTTACAGAGATGGAGACCGATAAGCAAGGAGTTACAGTAGTCGAGACGAGAATGAATAAGAGCAAAATGAGAGTTTGAGTTTTTTTCCATAGTGAGAAAAGGACGGATTCTGGAGATGTTCTTGAGGTGCAGGTGACAAAGCGGGCAAGGGATTTGGGATATAAGGGAGTGAAGGTCAGATCAGAGTCTAGTATAACCCCAAGACAGCGGCCTGCTGCCTAGGAGAAATGGTGGTGCACACACAGAGAGAAAAGAAGTGGAGATGGGGGAAAAACAAGAAGTTTGGTTTGTGAGGTTTGTTGGATAGAGAGGACATGATGTCAGAGACAGCGGACAGACAGTCACTGGTGTTTTGTAGCAGGGGAGAGTGATGTCTCGGGAAGGGGTGTAAAATTTGGGGTGTCATCAGCGTAGAGATGGTACTGGAAGCCAAATCTTACTGAGGGTTTGTCCAATGGTGGGCTGTGTAGATTGAGAAGAGGAGGGACCAAGAACTGACCCCTGAGGGACCCCTACAGCAAGAGGGAGAGGAGAGGGGGGTAGAACCTGCAAATGAGACACTGAAGGAGCGGTCAGAGAGGTAGGACGAGAACCAAGCGAGAGCGGTGTCCTGGATGCCAATGGTGCTGAGCATGGTGAGGAGGGCTTCAGTGTTCTAAAAACATGCTCCCCTTTGTATTTGCTGCTGTTAAAGCAATGAGGCTGATGGCGATTCTCTCGGTCTTGTCGTCCTGATCCTGCTGTCGGTGGCCTTCCCTTGCCGTCACTTCTCACAAGCCTTTCACCTTTCGGAGCAGTGAGGTCAAGGTGGTGGCAGCAGGGCTGGGGCTGCAGTCATACTCCTTTCATGGGAAAAGTAAGCGAGCAGATACAAAGGGGACTATGTGTTTTTCTTATGCTGCTATAGCCCTGTATATTTTTGGGGGTTTTGTCACATTTACCAGAAAAGGATCCTGTAAGGAGCTGAAATGATGAATTTTCCTTCCATCCGGCTGCTGACTGTGTTCATGTGACTGTGCAGGATCTCACAAGCCTCGCGGCGTGTGACCCTGGAGCCCTGTGATTGGCTGCAGTCACATGCCGGTGATCGGGACGTCATGGGCAGATGGAAAGAATATTGTGTTTCACTCACCTGCTTCGTCCTGTTATATATTCCAGTGCAGAGAGAAAAATAACCAGTGATATAATCTAGAACAAAACACAGAGTAGTCCAGCACTTCGGAGTAAAAAGTCCTTATCTACTTTATTTCATCCATTGATATCAAACACGTTTAAAAACCTAGCGCTGAAAAGTCCCCACGTAGCTTCCGCGTTTCAAGTCCTCCCACAGACTCCTAGACACAGCATCGGCAGATGCCCTGGAACTGAGCTCGGTGCTGGAGCAGTGTCTGTTGGACTCGCCCCCTCCCCAGCACAATGTTGGTTTTCTTTGTTTTTTTTATGCAGCTGGACAATCCCTGTAAGTTAAAATAGTCTAATAAGACTTTGTTCACACTAGTGTTACAGCCGCAGTTCAAAGCTTCCCTCGGCAGCTCCACCACATTTGAAGGAAGGTTGACGCTGCATGCTGCTCTGTCCTTCCTGTCCAAATGAGACCCCTACAGCAGAAGTCCATGGAGTCGTTGTAAGCTTATATGGGCTCTTAAGCACGATGATTTTTTTGGGTCATACGTTCAGTTATTTGTTTGGATTATATCAAAGATGCACTCGCTGTAGATGGGTCCGACTGCTCCCCCTTTGGTGTCAGTTCTGTAATGGTAGTAGGTTTCATCTGTCTATAGTGATGAATCTAGATGGACACAGGATGGCTGCATGATTTATGAGCGTTTTCTAGCCCAGTGATGAAACCTATAACATGCGGCTTCAGTTTGGGACTGAAGTGGAAAAACCATTAAAGGGAATGTCTCATCAAAAAATGACTTATTGTTTAACTCACATTTTTATGTTAAACATTTTGTAAGAATTTTTTTATGTTTTTTTTAATTTTCCAGATCACTTTCAGTATTTTTTTAATAATTCTTAAGTCCTGCAGTTTTCACTTTGGCCACTAGGCCTAATAATCGTCTGACACTTCCTGTTCTGTTTAGAGAGCTTTTCAGCAGTGTGCTCATTATCAGTAAAAGCAGGGTCACACTGAGAGGAGACACCATTGTGTACAGATAACACAGAATCCACCAGTCACAACAGGAGATGTCACAGCTCCCCCTCTCCCCTCCCTGCACAGTGAAAACTCTCCTATACAAGTCTATGGGACAGAATCTGTCTTAAGAATCCTATGTGCATGAAGCTGCTGTAAAGTATCTCTCTGACTGCTGTTAAAGCAGTGCAAGCAAGAATGTCTTCCCCACAATCATATATAGAGAAATCTACAATCAGAAAATAAAAGCCACTGAGAGGAAAAGAATATGGATCAAGGGCTTGATTTAATAAGTAAAAAAAAAAACAGTTGGCAACATATTCCCTTTAAGGGTTGCTTAAATAATACTGTCTGATGTTTCCCGGATCGCTGCGGTCTGTGTCGGAGCATCAGTAGACCTTGCTCCTTTGATATTTTGGCCTTTCCATAGCGGAACCCAGTCCTATTAGTGTTGTGGGCTTTTGGCCTACTTAAATAGTCTAGACAGGAAGGTAATTGGTTTACCAACAGTTAACATATTAGAACAACATGTTTGTGATCAGCTTTGAAGCGGCTAAGGAGATTATGTGTACTTTATCACACTCGTGCTTTTATGCCAGTGCCGTGTTGGAATTGGAATTGTTACACAACTATTCACATATCCAGATATCGGATGTGACTTGTTACCCTAAACCCTGTACTATCAGCTGTTATCTCCTGGGCAGGGGGCCAGCAAGTGTTTCATTCTCTCAATTTAACAATTACACAACTCCCAATGAGCCCTGAAGGTAATGCATGGACAAGACTGGCCACCAGAGGGGGGAGAGCTGCTCTGTGTACAGTCTGCTCTGACTATTGGATAAGAGACCGATAGTTACATTTATTTGAATTGATAAGACCTATGGAAAAGACATATCTATATATTCACGTTTAAATGCTATATGACAGTCGCCATGGATATAATTAAATTTCTGCTATGGTTACAAGTTACCACTTGTGTTCTACTCCAGAGCGGCATTCACAATTCTGTAGGCTTCAGAGTTAGGCCATGTTCACACAGCTTAAAATGGGCCGTATTTCAGTCCGTAATTACGCGCCGGAGTGCGCAAATTACGGCTGGAATACGTCCCAGTCATTACGGTAATCCACAGTTCTCATAGAGAACTATGGATTACGTCTCCTCTCACTGCTCGGCGAATCCACCGGGCGGGGAGATAAGTGACATGTGAATTACCAGCGGCGTATACGCCCCACTGGTAATACAAGTCTATGGGCCGGCGAGGAGCCGCCCATAGCCTCAGAGTATGTTGGATAAGTTTTTGGAGCCAAAAACACATTCAAAAATGCTTTGTAAATCGTATCCAGGTGCGTGTTTGGATGCATTTTGGCTGCAGCAGGATCGCACCCCATAGTTTTAAATAGGGCGTCTGCTGCGTCAAGCGGAACAAAAATTGACAGGACAATTCTTTGACCGGATCAGAAAGACGCAAGTAAACACACGTCAGCAATCACTCGTCTTAACGCCGATGTGTATTCTACATTGAAAGCAATGTAAAACACTGCGTTTGCATTTTTCAGATGCGTTTTTTGTGCAGAAAGGCACAGCAAATAATGCTGTCCATTTCTGCTTCAAAAACGCACCCAAAAAAAGGAATGTGTGAAAGCACCTTTAGGGCTTGTCCCCACTGCACGGGTTTTCACCCAGTTTTACAGACGGTTTTGAAAAGTCTGTAAACCGGGTGTCAACTTTTAAAATGGACTTTTCCACCCGGCGGTTTTTCAGTTTGCCGGCGGTCCGAAAAACATTGAGCATGTTCATTCTTCTACCTGGTTTTCGGACCGAATATTAACATATCAGTGCAAACAGCAGAGAAAAGCCGTGTGCATGGCCGCAAAACAGTGCGAACACTGGTTGGGATTTCCTACTGGTATTTGCTCTGTGCCGTGTGAATGACCCCTTAGTCTCAAGGGTATCGTCCCCACACCAGACTGCACACTAGTGTGGTGTGGGATAATTGAGCTATCCTGCTTCATTATAGGGGAATAGCAAAGCTGTCAGGGATGTCTGTCAAGCAGTAAAATGCAGAATTGTGGCCGACCAGCAAGGCCGTGTTCACACTTTATGCTTTGGAAAGTGATTAAAGTGGGCAAAAAAGCCTGTTTGCTGCCACTTATGCCTTGTAGCTCCCTGACTATTGCTCCTCTTCCCTTTTGGGTTTTTGCCCTGACACAGGGTTGGCGCACTCTCCATTTACTTACAATCTGTGTCAGGCCAAGAACCCGGAAGTGAAGCGGGGCAAGGGAGCTCCAGAATGGCAGCTGGGGGGGTTAAGGTCCTGTTTCTTGTTTTTTTGTTTGTTTTGGTTTTTTTTACCCTTTTTTTGGAAGACTGTTTTCAGCTTTAAAAAAACGACCGGTATTTTGTCTTTGCTGTGTGCACGCGCCCTAAATGTTAAAACATCCCTATTTTGTCTATTAAAAGCACGGTACATGCACATGACTTAGGCTATGTCTACACAGCACAGAAAAACACCCATTTTTCAAACGCTGTAAAAACTGAAAACAGCTCCCATAGACTCTATAGTAAAAACGTCCCGTTGTCTCCACAGAACGTCTTTCTGCGTGTCTGCTTGTTTTTGCTGCTGTTCGTTTTTAAAACATGTTAAAAAAAAAAAAAAACTGAGCAGGGCAGAAAATGTACTATTGGAGTCTATGTAAAGAGCCTGATGGTTTTTGGCGTGTTTTGCGTGTTGTTGCAGAAATACACAGCAGATCTATTGTTGTGCATCTCTGCAAAAATGCGCCAAAAAACGGCCGTTTTTTCAGCAGCTGTTGACACAGTGGACAAAAAACTCAGTTTTATGAATGTTTTTTTAGGATTTGGTTTTCAGGTTGTTTTTTGACCAATGCGGGGTAGACTTAGCCTTACAAGTACTTGTGGCCCTTTTGAATAAGAATTTACTTCAAAACGCCTAAGGCCATGTTCACACGGCTTAAAACTGGACGTATTTCAGTCTGTAATTAGGCGCCGGAGTGCGCGAATTACGGGCTGGAATACGTCCCAGTCATTACGGTAATCCACAGTTCTCATAGAGAACTATGGATTACGTCTCCTCTTCCTGCTCGGCGAATACCCCGCGGGGGGAGATAAGTGACATGTGAATTATCAGCGGCGTATACATCCCGCTGGTAATACAAGTCTATGGGACGGCGAGGTGCCGGCCCCCCGCTCCTGGCCACACGGCGTAATTGCGGGGCGTAATTACATCCCGCAGTTAAGCCGTGTGAACATAGCCTAAGTGACAGCTGCTGCTTGGATGTATTGAAGAAATAGAAGAATGTTTTAAGATTGATCTTGCTGAATGGAGCGGTGTTATATGTGGTCGTCTACGCCAAACGATATGGACGTAACCGGGAGGAGGGAATTGGCGCCAGTTTTGTTTCTATTATAACTAATAACCACTAATCACTTCACTGTGCAGGGGACCCCCCATTCTGCCAGTAGCTGGTGGTATCAGCTCACTTAGGGCAGGATATAATTAGCTATAGGGAACATGAGATGCTTAGGGAGTAAAGTGCAGGATTTCCATGGCTCTCCTGTGCATTCACGCTGTCAGGAACAAGCTCTGCAATGGTTAAGGTGGCGTACGCCCGGGCTGTGCTGTAAGCTGCTGCCTTTTTGGTGCAGCAAGGGTTATCCTCAGCAGAGATGCTAGAACAATTCACCCAAGTCCTGCCCTGCTTTGGCGCCGGCTTTCCCTGTCACAGATCCTCTATCTTTTTTGGGTCGGTGTGCATGCCGCCAGTGTTGGTGGCAACAGTGCAAATAGAGGGAGTGCAGGGTGGGGTGAGGGATTTCTTTCCGGTCTGGACCAGCCCAATCTAGTTCTTTTTCCTGTCATTAAATTAACAATGTAAAGCGGCTGTGGTCTCGCTTCACTCGCAGTCTGATGGGCCAGGAGAGCACATGCATCGCCTTCATACATCCCGGCCATGGCAGCTGACGCACATTGTCCATGTCTGAGGTAACTCCGTCTCTGCTCGGAGGGGAGCGCGCTTCTCACATCTGTGGTAACAGCTTATTTTTGGGGGTCTGCAGACAATTCTGCCTCGATCGTCCTTATTTTGGTGATTTGCAGGATCTGGGTTTCCTGCCTGGTCTAATCTCAGGCAGCCTGCACTTTACTGCTGTTGGTGTCGGCTCTGGTCTCCGAGCAGTGGTGTCTTATCAACAGTCACTACTTCCATTTTTAAGGCAATTTACCAAGCAATAAACGGCATCGTTTGCTCCTGCGTCTGGAGCTGTTGCCTTAGGAGGATCCTCTGAATGAATGGCAGCTGATGTAACCTCGCGGTCACAGCGCTTTCTGCACACTCACCGCTTCTCACTCCTGGGCGCTCACATGTTTAGTTTTGCTGTCTCATCGGCTACATTACATTGTTTATGCCCTTCTATTATTTCAGTGCCAGGCTTTGGTCTTCCTCGCATATTCTGCAATACAGAAGTGGCATCGTTTTCTTAGCTGGTCAGTCGTTATGAACTTGATGCATGGCAGATACAATGCCGCCTGCAAGCAGTGTGTGGGGGGCACTGAGCTCACTTCATGAGGGGGCAGGCATCTTGTGTCATTCAAAATAAAAACCTTAAGGGCCCCCCCTTTCCTTCCCCAAGGTTTCCTCTTGGTGCTTATGGTCCGGTCTGGTGCCAGGTTTGCAGGTTCTGCAGAATCAAAGCTGAAAGCTTATGAATCACTGATATCAATTGACAACATATCTGATGTTTTTCTTCACATTGTGGGATGACATTTCTCCTGCTTCATTAAGGTGGATTCAAACAGTCAACTTTGTAAATGTAGGTTTTGAAGCCAAAGCTAGGAATGGCTTATAATTGGAGGGCACCTTAGGGTCCTTTCACACAGCGCAGTTTTGATGCAGTTTTAACTGTTCTACAATTAAACTCCGTTATTACCAGCAGCTTCTTTCACTTCTCTAAACTGTTTGGAAAGTGAGGAATCGGTGCATTTGTATCCACAAGACTTCAAAGACAGTCATCGATTACTTACCTGAAACACCTTTCTGAACAATTCAGACAACTGAAAGAAGCTGCTGGTAATAGAGGCAGTTTAATTGGAGCGCAGTTACAACTGCACCAAAACTGCGCTGTGTGAAAGCAGCCTTAGGCTATGTTCACACGGCTTAAATTGGGGCACCTTTTGCCGCGTACTGCGCTCCAATACGAGCCCAGTCATTACGGTAATCCACAGTTCTCATAGAACTATGGATTGCGCCTTCTCTCCCCGGGAGTTCAAGACGACGCGCCGGGCGGTGTGTGACGTCATTTATTCATGGCGCTTATGCACCACGAGCAATGACAGTCTATGGGACTGATTGGCGTGAGCTCCTGAACACCCGGCGTAATTGCGGGGTGTATTGTACACTCTGCACTTAGCCGTGTGAGCTTATCCTTAGACTGAGTTCTTCTTGCTCTAAATCCATTTCCTATTTTTGGGTTCAAGAACTGTATCTAAAAAGCTGAATGTGTGTAGCCTCCTGTAACGAGAACTTGCTAATTAGCTTGAGATCTGATGTTGCAAAGCCAAGTGTCAGACTCCAACTCGCACTTCTATTTCTCCGGACTCCTTTCTATATGGCTGAGTAATAATTTTACTGTAGTTAAGCAGCCTCCTCATCAAGTCATTGATTAAGCTACATAGTTATACTAGTAATATTTCATTGTATTTCAAGGCTGAGGTCGGTGCAGTTCTACCAACTTAACGGCTCGGACTTCACGGCTCTGTTTAACCCCTTCAGGGCTTTTTGTTGCATTAGGTTTTTTTTGGGGGGGGACAAGATGTACTTTGCAATGGTAGCATTGACGGCTCCATATAACCTACCACGAAACCACCCAAAAATGTGAGTTGTACCATGAAATTATCAATTGCAGCACTGTTCCTTAATCTACAAACTGTGTTAGCCTCGAGTGAAGTTTGGGAGCTGTTTCTTGTCCTGTATGGTGTGGGCTCAGTGACTTGTTATATTAAGATTTTCAATTTTTTTTGTGATCGAAGAACAAAACGTGGCACAGAAAGATACCACAGTCAAGTTAAGGGACCACTGGTGCTCTCGTCTTATGGCGCTTCATCACTGCACCCATATGATTTTATACATGAGCATATTTGATGCTTGTCTAGACAGAGCCGAGGGCATGTACATAGAATATAAATGCTCCCATTCTGTATGGCTACTACATACCTTAAAAATAGAGAAAATTGCAGCACCCCAGTGGTTAAAGGGGTGGTCTCACTACAAGGATTGCTGCTTTTTATGTTAAAGATCTTGCAAAAACAAGTCGCTTTGCAATATGTGTCCATTAACAGTGTCCTACCTATTCTGAGATATCACCTCTTATATGGGCTGCACCAGCTCATGAGGTGGCTATAGCTACAGACCTGTTTGATCTCTCCTGATAGGCTGCCAGCAGTGGTTGCTATAGCCACAGACCTGTTTGATCTCTCCTATAGGCTGCCACTGGTTGCTATAGCTACGACCTGGCTTCTACTGCAGCCTAGTAGAAGCCAGTAAACGCCCCTGAATTCAAAGTGAAACCAAGAAAACAGGACTGAGGTGAGATGAATCCATGTAGTGAGACAACCCCTTTAAACAGTGGAGAATGTGATTTGTTGGTCCATTTGTAAACCAGTAACACGTTTTTGTATTTTGGCTCTGGGTTCAGGATTCTTTGTGAATGTGGCTGTTTCTATGAGAATGTGCAGCTTCTTCATTTTACCATAGAATAGAATCGCCCCGCGCCATCTCTATTTTAGAGCTGGATCTTGGCCGCCATGAGTGAGTTTTCTAGTATGTTGCACAAGCGCTCTATGTACCTGATCACCTGTTTTTAAACCAGTGGTTTGGGAGACTTAGGCAGATTTGCCAAGTAAACTGCATGAAAATGTGGCGTACTTGGCTTGCAGCAAATGTGTTCTTGACCCTTTTAACCCTTGCTTAGAGAACGTGGCTAAGAGGAGTTTCAAAATGGACAACATTCTCCAATGACATTGCATGTTTTTTGGTGCAAAATACTGCTGTAAAGGAAGCTAACCATGAGGTGGGGTAAAAGTGTCTAACGTGTGTACAAGGAGGCACCACGTTTATCTGCATGGATACATTTGCAGCAATTTTTGCCGGTCTGGTCGAGTTGGTGTTTGAGTTTCCATGCTTTGCTGCTTGTACACTCAGCCTTATCCTACCTAAGTTTAGCACAGTTAGGCTACGTCTGCACTGCATAGCACAAATAAAACCAGTCGGAAACCAAAATCCTAAAAATTACTTTGAACTTGATTATTTTGTCAGTTTTTTTTTTTTTTTTTTTTTCAAATAATCTGCGTTTTCATGAAGTTTTTTGGATTGTGGATTTTGGTGCGTTTTTCAGGCAGTTTTCAGTGTTTTTTTGTTTTTTTTAAAAAATAGGTGGGACCTATATTCCTTGTTTAAATACTTGAGCAGTTTTTCAGTAGAACCGCGCCATAGGCTTTGGCGGCGCCCAAAAACGACCGGGGAAAAAGACCTGTGTGTAGACATAACCTAATAGTACATCCCTCGTTATGTGGCTCCAAGCTGTCGGCATCATCAATGTAATGGCCGAGCTGAACTGTGTGATATTGATGTGAGCAGTGTGTGAGATCCGGTCTTGAAGGATTTAGGCGCTGGTGATGCAGTGTAGGAGTGAGTCAGGGGTTTTTGGATGTTGAGGTTCTTTATATACAACTTACATTTCACATTTTAGGGTAAATGTTTGGTGCTTCAGTACAACTTATGGGCGCTATTGCACCCTCTGTATGGGTCCCTGAGCTCGCACCATACTCTCCAGAGCAAGGGTCTTCAAACTGCAGCCCTCCAGCGGTGGGAAACTACAACTCCCATCATGCCCACTGTTATAGATTAGAACAGTACATGATGGGAGTTGTAGTTTCCCCACCGCTGGAGGGCCGCAGTTTGAGGACCCCTGCTCTAGTCATGGAGAAGGCCATGTGATCTCCACTGGTCAATCTGTTAAGAAATGCTAATTCAATGGCTCTCCACTGTTTTTGCCGCTCTCCCTGTTTCCGCTATTATCACCCACTTTCCAAGATACTCTAAAAGACTTTTATAAATGTGCATAGAAATTGAAAATCTTTGCTTATACTTTACGGAATAGTCTTAATCAGACATCCTCAAACTGCAGCCCTCCAGCTGTTGGGAAACTACAACTCCCATCATGCCCACTGTTCTAGATGATATAAATGCATGACGGGAGTTGTAGTTTCCCAACAGCTGGAGGGCTGCAGTTTGAGGACGCCTGGTCTTAATTGTCCTAAAATTCCCCCCCGCCCCCCCCCCCCCCCCCCCCCCCCCCCCCGGTTGGACATCCCCCACTTGCTGACAAATCTATGGTACAGGGGTAGCACCTAGATTACACTGTATGCTGATAAGCTTACCATGTTATGTAACACAGGAGTAGCCACTGGAGAGGACTATGCAACTGATAGATTTACTGTGTTCTATGATGTCCTTATGAAGTTTTTCCTTTTCTCGCAGGGCGGATTTCCATTCAAAGCATACAACTATCCAGTGGGACTAGGAAAGGCGCTCTATAGAGAGCAGTTCGACTTCAACGCGGAGCCGCCTTGGCAGCCTAGCTGATGATAGGAGGTTCCATCTCCTAACTTGTCCATGTAAGTGACCCAAAGTCTGTAAAGTGTGGTGTCTATCAGACCGCTTCCCCTGTGCTTAGTGAGACTGTCGCTTACATCGGAGGGGTCTGGCTGCAGTTTCTGGTACAATCCTGTGAGATACAGACCACGCTTCCAGAGCATTGTTTTAAGTGAATGCCAAGCATGCTGGTTGAATCCTACATATATTTACATTGTCTCTATAAATAGGGCTGTGATTAAGGCCGCTGCTATTTTCGTCCTGCGGGTCATTTTTCCCGCTTGAGCCTCTGCAGTGTCTGTCTTTAGACGGCCATTGTTAGACTCGAGGCCGGCTAGTCACAATACAGACGGCGATTGTTAGCGGCATGCCGGTCTTAATTGCTGATTTGTCCGGCACGCTCTACTGTGCCATTGGGAATAAGGAAAGCTGTGGCACGTCTTAAACAGAACACCCTGGGTGTGCCTATTGACTATTGTGTTTGGGCGACGTGCTGACTTGCTGGTTTTTGTATGATAGCATCTAATAAGTTTTTTTTCTCTTTGTGTAAATGTCCCCAAAGCTAGCAATTAGCAGTAAGAAAGAAAAAGGTCATTGTGTCGGCTGCGCCTGTAGAAACCTTGTTTGGCGCTCTTCTGCCCAAGTATCTTACAAAAAACATTGGTCTATAAAAAAAAGAAGCTAAATGGCACAGTGGCTCAGTGCTTAGCAGTGCTGGGGTCCTGGGTTCAAATCCCACCAATGACAACATGTGCAGGGAGTTTATATGTTCTCCTCGTGTTTGAATGTATTTTTTCCAAGTTCCTTTAGTTTCCCCCACACTCCAAAAACATACAGAAGGGTTAATCAGAGAAACTAGTATCTCCTAAGAGGTGATACAATCTTTCTCCTGACCAAAGCAAAACCAACTAAACAATGTGTTTAAAAAGGCTTCAATTATCTGTCCCTACATCTTAAAAGCCGATCACTGTAGTGAGAGAACCCCTTTAATACTGTTAGCATGGACAATAATTATGACCCCAACCTAGAGGCCAACTGAAATCTCTTTAGTAGAGATGATTGAACCCTAAAAAGTTCAAGTCGAACATCGAACTTCTTAAAGTTCAGTTCGAGTCGAACTTCGAACCCCATTAAAGTCAATGGGAGAAGATATTCAGGTTAATTTTTATCCCTATACAGGCGAGGAGAAGCTGTAATTACCATCCATAACAGTACACCAACACTCGGTGCATTATACGCCAGGCACGACACATTGAAATGCGCCTAAAAATGATACGCTGTACGCCTCTATAACACATACCGTGTTTCCCCGAAAATAAGACACCCCCGAAAGTAAGACATAGCAGAGATTTTGTTGAATTCCCTAATATAAGGCACCCCCCGAAAATAAGACATAGCGGAAATCATTGCTGCAGCTCCCCATACACAGGGCTGTCCCTAAGGGTGGGCAGAGAGAAAGGTGGGGAGATAAGGGAGCGGGCGTTCCCAAGCTCTGCTCACCCTGAGAAACAGCCCTGGGACATATTGTTGAAGTTTTGAAGGACCTGTGCAGGGAAGTCATGTGACTGATGTCACCACAGGTCCCGAACATCCCAGAACAGGCGACAAGTGTACACGTGAGTGAGGGATGGGGGGGGGGGAACAGAGCAATGCTACATTTATTTGTGGCACATTAAGGCATCCCCTGAAAATAAGACATAGTGCATCTTGAGGAGCAAAATTAATATAAGACGCGGTCTTCTTTTCGGGGAAACGGGGTAGCATATCATTGGTAGTGTATGTAATGCGCCTATCGAGGCGAGTTGCGCACAGAGGCGCATAACATATCATTACTAGTTTATAGGCGCATTACATAAACTAGTAATTATCTGTTATATGCCTATAGGCGCATTACATAAACTAGTAATTATCTGTTATATGCCTATAGGCGCATTACTTACACTACCAATGATAAGCTATGTGCTGTGATTTGCGCAATGCGCCTTTTTAGGCACATGTTTACTATGCAAGGTATACCTGGCGCCAGATTTTTGAGAGGATCGTACTTTCAGGCGCACTTTACACTGATTAAATGCGCCTAAAAACTATTAAAATAGTGTCAAACTCGTAGAATGTTCGGCTCGTTCTTAACTCGAACTTAACTTTTCTCGACCGGTTCGATCAACACTAATCTTTAGCAGCCTTCTTTAAAGGCTGTGAATGTTAGTACATTACAAATGTTGGTGGTTCCTCAAGCAGGAGGTATAGTTGTTTCTCTCATGAGTGTAGATAGTTTTCTAAATTTGTCAGTCTTCCCACTGTAGAACTCTCCTCAGCCTGAAATAGTTCAGGAACTATTAGATTGCATTGACCACCAGAGTCGGGCTCTGGATGGAAGCAGCCATTAACTGGATGGAAGACTCCTGTAGAGGAAATGATTTTAAGGCTATGTTCACACGGCTTAACTGCGGGACGTAATTACGCCGAGTGGGCGGGGCGGGGGGGCGGCACCTTGTTGGCCCATAGACTTGTATTACCAGCGGCGCTTATACGCCGCTGGTAATTCAAATGTCACTTATCTTCCCCCCCCGCGGCGGATTCGCCGAGCAGGGAGAGACGTAATCCATAGTTCTCTATGAGAACTGTGCATTACCGTAATGACTGGGACGTATTCGGCCCGTAATTTGCGCACTTTGGCGCGTAATTACGGACTGAAATACGGCCCATTTTAAGCCGTGTGAATATGGCCTAAAGCTGCCTATACATAGAACAGCTTTTGCGCCTGACTCCCACGTGTGCTTGACACATGTATTCATCCTTAAAGGGGTTGTCTGCTTCAATTAAATGTTAAGATACTAATGGCTGCCTAAAATATATTTTAAAAAAAAAAGTTCTATTTGGCTTAGACTTGCTGCTGTGATCCTCTGTCTTGTTTACCTCTGGCTCTTGCCAGAAGAGCGGGTGAACTGGATCGGAGGTGAGTGTAATTGTTATTTTGTTTTTTCAACAAGTCCATTGGTATCCTTAAAAAAAAAGTCTTTACTAAACTGAAGCTGAAAACCTCTTTAACAGAGAGATGGGAATAAGCAGCTAAGGCCAAATTCACAGCTTGTTTTTAGCCTCTTTGGGTCACCATAAGTTGTCCCGATGCATGGCTGTGATGGGGTCATAGGCATCACAAGTGTAGTCTCAATTGAACTTCTCTGTTTCCCAAACATACGCGCTTTCTGCAGGGTAGAAGCAAGTGATGTGATTGGAGCCTTGTATTTCTTGAATAAAAGACTTGGGCATGCTCAAATCCTAGAGCTTGATCCTGCTTTCCCCAACATCTGCCATTGGCGAAGTTGGGCTCCTACCTACTCTGATTCCATACAAGTCCTGCCAAAATCGTCAGCTTTAGCCAACATTATTGTAAAGCTTTATGGGCAGCCAAAGGCTCTGTTCACATTTGTACCATGACTTCTGTCTATAACCCCTGTGTGTGATCGGCTTTCAAACAGAACCTGGGTGATCGCGGTGACCCCATTGACTTACAGTGGGTTCTCTCAGGCTTCAGTCATGGTTCCAGACAGCAGACAAATGGTTACGAACTCTGTTTTTGCGTTCAAAAATTCTAAATTTACCACTAACTTTTACGGAGCCTAAAGTTACACGAATTTAGAACGAGGAGTTGATTTATTAAATTTTTGCCACTTGGTGCATTGCAAGCCTAGCACGTGCCTAATGTAACAAGTGTCCATGACGCCGCACTGTGTGTGTACCTCTAGTTTATGGCAAGCACTTATTAAATCTGTATATTGTCTGGTAAGATGCATGTATAATATTAGTGTCATGTCAGAATCTAATCCGTGATTGTTTCTTCTAGTTTGTTGCATATTAGGACCCAAAAGACTTGTAGACCCCTTATTTGACGTTTCTTGGTTTATGACTTTCGGCTTTGTGGAATACGGCTGAGATGAAAGGATTTATTGATGATGCAAACTACTCCGTTGGCCTACTGGATGATTCAGCAACTCCTATGGATGTTATTAATAACTATATCTATGAACATACCCTGGTGAGTGTGATCCTTGAGGCCTTTCTTCTTAATTTGCCAAATACGTTGCTGATTTGTGTCCTGCTCATTGTGAAGTAAGAACGGAGACATTGACAAGTCAGTTTGCGTTTAAGGTATGTGCCTTGTAAGCAGTGCACTGAGCACAGCCTGAGGCATGACTAAAGAGGTGACTTTCCAAAAATAAACTCTTAAAAGGAATCTAAATGTGTTCAGGAGCAATAAAATTCAAAGCACAAGTCCTAACGAAGGCTAAAGGGTTTTAAACAATATTTTATCGACACAGAAATAATAAGACTGATATACATCAACTGTATTGAATTGTGTCCTTACATTTTCTACAGACAGCATTCTGAATGTAATGGCATAAAGGGGATGTTTACACGGCGTTTGTGAAATACGTTTTTGGGTGCGGTTTACATACCGAAAAATGGACTCCCATACGTATTTAACAATGTTAAAGTGTGATTATATCGGTTTCAATGTAAAATACGTATCGCCGTTCAGACAATGTATTTTACGTACGTTTTTGCATTGCGTAAAATGGATGCATTCAAAGAATGGGCATGCCAGTTCCTGATCCGTTTTATGCATAGAAAAGGCAATAGAAAAATACGGAGACGTTTCTGCAGTCCAGAAAGCGCATCCAAAATGGTACCGCAGTTTGTGGTATGTTTTCAGATGCGTTTAAGGCAATATATTTAATGTACTGCAAAAACGTATCCAAGACGCCGTGTGACAACACCCTAATACTGTTCCAGCTTAGTCAGCAGAATGTTGCGTCTTAGGGGATGTTCACATGGCGTGTTCAGATGTTCACATGGTTATTAGATGCGTGTTTGGATCCGTCTTTATGACCCAAACACGCATGTAACAATGTGCAGTGTGATTTCCATTGCTTTCAATGTACACACACGGGCGTTCAGACGAGTGATCGCCGATGTGTGTTTACTTGCATCTTTCTGATGCGTCTTTTGGACCCGTTCAAAGAATTGATATGTCGGTCAATTCTTGATCCGAAAGACGCATCAGGCGCCCTATTTAAAGATATACTGTGCGTTCCTGCTGCAGCCAAAACGCAGCCAAACCCGCACCTTCATGTTGGATCTGATTGGCGAAGGATTTTTTGATGCGATTTTTGGATCCAAAAACACCGTGTGAACTTACCCTTAGGCTAACAAAAATGTAAAAAAATTATATAAATTTCTAATCCTAGTTACGATTTTAATCCCCTATCGTCACCATGTGTTTCTTTCACTTAAATCTCTTGGGGATTTTGATCGCCATTTTGCAGTCCCCCCTCGAGTAGCCTTCAGAGATTTAGTAAGGTACCTCGAGGTGTATTGAAAAGGAGATATTTATCTAAGTAACGTTGTGTGATAAGGGAATGGTCACAGATCTATTCAGGAAAGTCAACTGTGACCTTTTCTCCGTATCGCATGGCTTTAGTACAGAATTGTAATAAATTACTGTTTTATCGCACAGGCAGGGAAAAATGCCTTCTTTGTTGCTGACCTTGGGAAGATCGTCAAGAAGCACATTGAATGGCAAAACATGATGGGGCATATCAAGCCATTTTACACCGTGAAGTGTAACTCCTCCCCAGCTGTCCTCGAGATCTTATCGAGCCTTGGGATTGGATTCATATGTGCCAATAAAGTGAGTAAATCCTTGTAACGTAATGTGTGTTCCTTGATATTGTGCTTAAAGTAAATCTCTACCTTTGGGGTAATGCGGACTGTATAATTGCCAACTAACATGTAGTCGCACTTGTAGCTGTAACATGTAGTCACATAGGTAGCATACTTCTGATGTTTTTAGCTATGGGTGGACAGAGGAGATCTCTGCTTTATTAACAGACGAATACATAGCATTCGCAAACATCCAAGTGTCTCGATAAAGGTCTAATGCCTCCACTGGTGGGTGTATACATAAGGGGCAGAGTGATGGTAGGATTTATCACCTATCCACAGGTATGGTTTGCTGGGGTTCTCACCATAGCAACCGCTAAAATTGGGCCACTGTCCCCATCCTTCCTCACTATACTTGGGCAGCGAGTAAGGCCATAATCACACGGCTTATTTTGACGTGGTTTTGGACACGTTTCCTCACCCAAAACCTTGTCCAAAACGCCCCCCAGTTCATTTAATTGATTCCTATGTAAAACCTCGTCGTTCACACACGATGAGGTTTTTACACGTTTCTTTGGAAGTGCTAAAAAAGAAGCATCATGTCCGTTCTTGAAGCGTGTTTTAGGCGCGTTTTTTGTCCTGGCTATTTGTATGCGTGAAAACCTCGTCCAAAACCTCGCCGAGAAACGCATCTAAAACCTCTTATGAAGAAGCGTTTTTCAGGCGAGGTTTTGGGAGCGGAAACGCTCCGAAAACCTTGTCCAAAACCATGTCAAAATAAGCCGTGTGAACATGGCCTAAGTCTTTGGTGCAGTGGTCGAACATGCACACTCCATTCAAAGTCTGTGACCGACAGCCAAGTACAGCGCTCTATCTTGTTCGGTCCCATAGACTGAATAGAAGATACATAAAATGCTGCAACCCTTATTGGGTAAATTGATTTAAAGGGAATGTGTCATCAAAAAATGACATTTTTATGTTAAACACATTTTTTAGGAATTTTTTTTTTTTTTATTTTCCAGATCACTTTCAGTATTTTTTTTTAATAATTCTTAAGTCCTGCAGTTTTCACTTTGGCCACTAAGCCTAATAGTCTGACACTTCCTGTTCTGTAGAGGGAGATTTTCAGTATCTGCTCATTATCAGTAAAAGCAGGGTCACACTGAAAGGAGACACCAATGTGTCCAGATAACACAGAATCCACCAGTCACAAGAGGAGATGTCACAGCTCCCCCTCTCCCCTCCCTGCACAGTGAAATGTCTCCTACAGACGTCTATGGGACAGAAACTGTCTTAAGAATCCTATGTGCATGAAGCGGCTGTAAAGTATCTCTCTGACTGCTGTTAAAGCAGTGCAAGCAAGAATGTCTTCCCCACAATCCTATATAGACGGCCAAATAGAGAAATCTACAATCAGGAAATAACGGAGAGGAAAAGCATATGGATCAGGGGCTTGATTTAATAAGTAAAAAAAAAAATTGCCGACAGATTCCCTTCAAAATCCCAGCATTACCCTACTGTCCACATAGGGTTATAAGGACATGTAATCAGTCAGTGAAATCTATAGCTGGTGAAGTGGTGCAGTAGAAGAAAGCTGCTGCACTTCACAGGTGGCATGATAGAGGCAGTACTGCTATTGTGTAAATCCTAAATTCTCACCTTTCTTTCAGCATGAAATGACAATGGTCTATGACTTGGGCATCTCCATGGAAAATGTTATTTATACCAATCCATGCAAACAAATTGCTCAAATCAAACATGCAGCCAAGCTTGGAGTAAACCTTATGACTTGTGACAATGAAGCAGAATTGAAGAAAATAGCACGCAACCACCCCAATGCCAAGTAAGTGATCAAGTAGCTTCAGGGTGTTGGTCACATGTTTTGAGCAGATCGTACAGTATGGAATGGGTTAGGCAAAAATCTATTTTGGGATTCTTTTTAAATGAAGTAACATGATAGCTTTATTGTGTGGGACATGATGCAATGTTTCCGTATGTAAAGGAATGTTCCCACCATAGATTTTGGAATATCTGTAGGTTGTGCCATCAAAGTATGATAGGTGCCTCTGACCCTCACCTATCTTGGGAACAGGACCCAAAAGTGGTGGCTCAGGATGGAGAGAGACAGGATGAAGAGACATGACTCCATTCTGGTCACACAGAATGGAGTCATGTGCTCATGACCGGCTCTCCATTCCGAGCCAACACTAGGCTCAGGAGGAGGCCTGTTCCTGAGATCCGCCTCTGGGACCCGCACCGGTCAAACTTTGGTATATCCTATCGATATGACGTCTGTGGTGGGAACACCCCTTTAATGTTTTCATAATTGGGCGTTTTGTAAGGAAACATAGGTTTTGTTATTTAAGGGATCACTACTTCTATAGTATTGCAATACTTCTATATTAGTGTATTGTGCCTGCCAGTGTCATACTTTTAGGACCTCTGTACATGGCGGACGCTGGCCGGACCCCTGTACATGGCGGACGCTGGCCGGACCTCCGTACATGGCGGACGCTGGCCGGACCTCCGTACATGGCGGACGCTGGCCGGACCTCCGTACATGGCGGACGCTGGCCGGACCTCCGTACATGGCGGACGCTGGCCGGACCTCCGTACATGGCGGACGCTGGCCGGACCTCCGTACATGGCGGGCGCTGGCCGGACCTCCGTACATGGCGGGCGCTGGCCGGACCTCCGTACATGGCGGGCGCTGGCCCGACCTCTGTACATGGCGGGCGCTGGCCGTGCCATTGTCAGGTTTCCAGCTGCCATAGCAACCCATTACCCTTTGCTGTCACAGTAAGGAAATTGGGGTGATGGCGGGAGCTCCCTCCCTCTGTGACTGCAGCAGTCACTGTTGTCCATAGCAGTTTTGAGAGTTAAATAGCAAGGATCAATGGTTTCTTCATAGTGGTCAGAGCTGGAGCAATTCTAGAGCAACCACTATTGGGCACAGAACACCCACACCCCTTAGTGACCACCTTAATCACATTGCCGGCAATTCCCAATTTTGCCTTGTATCCTGTTGTTGGTAACCTATTTAGCAAAATGCAGCATAAGAAAGATATGGCTTTTATAGAAGCTTCACTACTCTCACACATTGGCCCTATAACTTATTACGTCATTGGCGGAGACTGGCTGTTTCTGCTAGGGGTTAACTTATGTATGATCAGCTTTGGTGGTGGTGCGAGTAGATGTCGTGTAAACACAACACAATCTCAGCAGCACTCTGCAAGCACTATACAGTCACTATACAGGGAACATGGGAATTTTTTGGAAAAGCATTTTTGGTCAACACTGCTCTGGTTAAAAACAGCCAGAGCCGTAGCTGGGATCTTCTCTCTGAGAACATGGAGGTCTGAACAGACAGAGTGTTAACATATAGAGTAGGTTCCCATCTGTATTGAGGTCGCCTTGCTGTGGCAGATAGGCCTCTAGAGTTTTGATCAAAAACGTACACTAACGACCTCAAATTTCTGTGTTCTAAAGTAGCAGAAATGTGTTTTCAAAAATTGATGTTCCCTCTGACTCTTCTAATGCTTGTGGAGGGCTGCTGATATTTTGCTTCCACACCAGTGTGCACCTGTACTGATTTTGATATATATATATTAGTTTTGGATGTTGTAACCAAACTTTTTGTAGATGTCATGTGACAGGAAATGCAAGGAAAAGACCAAATGGTGTTTTGAGTCTTTTTCCAAAATGGATTTTTTTAATTTATTACATTTTAAAAGCGCCATTATAACAGCTGACAATCCAGACCGGTCTGCAGCATGTAGTGTAGGGGACAGTCCCGCCAGACTTTGCTCTCGTTTTTAACTTGTGAAACTTGTATGCGAGGTACGCACAGTATTCCTGACTGAATCATATGGGGCCACAATTCCAGATCGAACCTGTCTGCTTAGAATGAAGTTGTACCAGAATTGGCATTTGACAAACATTGATTATGTTATGCAGTTAAACTAATTGGGCCAAGTTTTCCTTCTCTTTTGGGCGATTTTTGTGAGCTGCCATGGAGTGGGTTAACCATTTTGCAGAATTAATGTGTGCACAATGTCCTTTACAAGCCTTGGCCAGTGAGCTCGAATACAGAGGGAACTTTGTCAAGCTCATCTGAGACCACACATGGGACTCGTCTTTTGATAAATTTTTTTATTTACAGCACCAACCGATGATTACGTAGTGAAATATGGCTTGCTGTAATTCCTTTGTCCCACTCGCAGCTCCCAGTCTTGGGCCCTAATTGCTAGTTTTCTCTCTATACAGGAATGTTTCTCACTTTCTCACAAGTTCTTGACTCTTCCAAGGATGGCGCTCGAGCTGTGGCACGCTCGTCAACATACTTCCAAACATCATGTGCTGATGTAAACCAACTGTGCCCCAATCATCTTCCCCTTCTCTTAGGCTCTTGCTTCATGTTGCAACAGAAGGCATCAGTGGAGAGGAAGAGATGAACATGGTGTTTGGCAGCACGCTGAAGAACTGCAGACACCTCCTGGAATGTGCTAAGGAGTACAGTGTTCAAGTAATTGGTGTCAAGTAAGTTGCTTTTACTTCCAACTAGTTTTTCAATGTCCTTGACCCGCTAACGCCAGCATGCATTTATGTGCTGCGTGGTTGGTGAGTTCACCTGGTAAACACATGTTGATGCCAGCCACCGGAGCCTGCAGCTGTTGGGAAACTACAACTCCCATCATGCCCACTGTTATAGATTATATAAATGCATGATGGGAGTTGTAGTTTCCCAACAGCTGGAGTTTGAGACCCCTGCTCTAGACCATGCCAGAAGACTAGTATTGATGTCACAATTGTATGCGGCCAATGTGTGCAAATTTGCTTTAATAAATGTCTGTTAAATGTGTGTCTCTATACGGATCTTAGCTTTTACTAAATTAAAGAGGTGTCATTAACCCCTTAAGCCGAACGCCTGAAAAGTAGTTAATGACCAGAACATTTTTTTAGTTTTGGCCTCCTTGCGTTTAAACAGTTGTAACTTTTTTATTTTTTCAATGACGCAGCTGTATGAGGCTTCGTTTTATTCGAGACAAGTTTGTACTTTATGGGGGAATAGTTTAAGTACACTTATAAATTATTGCAGTATTTTTTTTTTTATTTAGTAAAAAAAAAAAAAATTATTTTTTTTTACACCATGCACATTTCACACTTAATAACTTGTTAGATTAATTCTACAGGTCATTACGGTCGTGTGGATTCCAAATATGTGTAGGTTTTTTTGCGTGTAATTTATGTACAATTTTTTATTAAATATTTATTTATTTATTTTTTTTACACTTTTTATGGGTTTTTTGTACTTTGTTTTTTGACTCCCACGAAGGGAGAACTGTTTAACATTTTTTTTTCTTTTTTTTTTTACACTTAGTAATGTATTAGCATATTAATATATGCTAATACATTCTAATCTGTGTCAGTCTGACACAGGCAGTGATTGGGCAACTCTAGGTCCCCAGGGATGATTGTGCAGTTGTTCCCCGGGCTCTGTCGGGTCACCGGGAGTTCCAATCACCCGACAGAGCAGGGGAACCCTTTGATTGCGCTGCGGTAACGCACCGCCGCAATCAAAGGGTTAAAGCATTGGGTTGCGGAGGTTTCCTCCGGTGCTCGCAGGAGATGCTCTGGGATCAGGGCCGGGCGCCGCAAACTCCGATGTCTGCAGCGACGCCCAAAGAGGTTGCTGTAGACGAACGACCTGAAATGCCCGCCGTCAAAAGACGGTGGGTGGTCATTAAGGAGTTAATGGGGCATGCCATAAATGTCTGATACATGCAGGTTCCACCTTGGGACCCATACCAATTCAGAACGGGGAGTAGGTCACACTTGTGCACTACTGCTCTCCAATCTGCTCCGAATATAACCAAACATTGCTTCAGAGTTTCCATAGAAAAGAATGGAGAGTAGTGTGCAAGCATGAGCTACTTTCTGTTCTGAACACGCACTTTGAGGGGCCCTTTCTTAAGACAGGTGTGGGTCA
Source organism: Phyllomedusa bahiana (assembly GCA_025379985.1). Classification (NCBI taxonomy): domain Eukaryota; kingdom Metazoa; phylum Chordata; class Amphibia; order Anura; family Hylidae; genus Phyllomedusa; species Phyllomedusa bahiana. The sequence continues at coordinate 49,312 of JAODAL010023173.1, forward strand.
CAGTGGTGCTATCAGTATGGTATAAGTGTCTGAAATAGGAATTTTTGGGGTTGTCCTAGTTATTTCCTTTTCTAGAAGGCTATGTTCACACGGCGTAATTGCGGGGCATACAGTACGGCGGATGTTTGGGAGTCGCACTGATCAGCGCGTACTCCCGTGACGCGGTGGGGGAGGGCAGCCGTCGGACCCATAGACTGACACGGCGGCGCCCGGGGAGAGGAGGCGTTATCCATAGTTCTGAGAACTATGGATTACCGTAATTGCGGTGCGCATCTCGCCCGTATTAAAGTGCAAATAAGCGGCGAAATGTGCGCTGAAATTACCCAGTGTGAACATAGCCTAAGGCTTACCCCAGTGTGAACATACCCTAAGGCTACCACGCGGTGGGGGAGGGGGGTTTAGCTTAGATGTGCTGCGCCTTCTGCACTCTCCCCAGTCTCGGTTTTCTTTTGGTCTTCTGACTGGGATGCCAATGCTTCTGCAGTCACATACCATTGGCTGGCATCACCATTGAGTGCTTTTTTCTGAATGGTGACATGACGGTGGCCAATAAGCGGCTGCAGTGGTGACCAGTTTGGTAGAAAACTGGCAAAGTGAGGATGGCGCAGTGCTGGATCCAAGGGAGGTATAGGGGTTTTTTTTTTAATAAAGTTTAAAAGGGCAGCAGTATCCTAAAAGGGTAAATTAACCAGAAAGCCCCTTCAGTCTACATGAGATGTTGAGTAACTTTGTAAATGAGATCTGTAGTAACCGCCTGCATTCACATTTCTGCAGACGATTCTGCTCAGAGCTGGTTTTTTGCAGCTTACGTTTTGGCAAGTAGAGGCGAATAGATGTAGAGAAGATTTTCTTTAGCACAGAAATATTTTCACATGCAACCGGGTGGATTGTGAATGCAGGTCTGGGCTACGACACGGGCTGTAAATTTACAATCTGTACAAGATAATATCAGGAGTTTAAAAAGTTAGAGCTATAAATTATCCATGGAAAATACTCAAGGGTGATTTATTTCATAGAATCCTTAGGCTGTAAGATAACATACAGGCAGTCTCTGGGTTACGAACGGGATAGGGACTGTATGTTAAGTTGAATTTGTATGCAAGTCAGAACACGTACATTTATTAAATGTAAATTCAGTACAAAAGTTTTTTTTTTAGTTTTGGATGGTGCAGGGAAGGGTTTTTACGTTTGTTTTGCTGTCTGTGCCCTTAAGATTTTCGCCTTATTTTCACCTGTGGCATGCTGGAACTTGTCGTTTCACAGCCACTATCTGCTGTGGGATCTGGAACTACAAGTGCCAGCACGCCCCTTAAGTCTCCGTTTGTAACTAGAGGACAGATGTAAGTCGGAGCGATGTAAGTCGGGGACTGCCTGTATAGTGTGTAGAATCAAATGCATCAAAGTTGAAAGCTGTGAAAGTCAGTCTTTAGTTTTTGGGCACCTCTACAAAGTGGCAGGCTTGGTTCTTTAGACAGACCTCTAGAAATGATGGTCTGTGGATGGATGTGCACTGGTAGGAATGGTGATCGATCTAATAATTATTGTAGACTTCAGCTTATGCAGTTCCACAATATGCAGCCCTGCATTCCTCCAGTTTATGGAAGTGTCTTCATTTGATTGCTTAAACATCATGTCTTTTCTTACCAGGTTCCATGTGTCGAGCTCTTCCAGAGATCCACAAGCATATACACATGCTTTATCTGATGCCCGCTGTGTGTGCGATATGGCGGTAAGTGTACCAGCCCTTGGAAAGATTCAGATTGTACCTCAGAGAATTAAGGATGTTTGATAGATAACATTATATGCGTGCATTTTAACATCCTCTGCTATCCAGTTAGTCTAAGAGCTTGTCCCCACGGCAAGGGTTCTTGGACGTTTTTACAGACTTTCAGTTTTGTAAGTCTGTCAAACTTTACAATGCACCTCTACAGAAAATCCGAGCAGCGGTCCCCACTGCACGGATTTTCCGCTGGATGGTTCTTTTAGACCGCTGGTAGTCCGAAAAACATAGCATGTTCATTCTTCCACCCGGTTTTCGGGCAAAATATAAACATTTAGATGCGGAGGGTGAGGGCTTTTCTCTGTAAACAGCGGAGAAAAGCCATCCCCCTGCGGCCAGAGGAATTACTGGTCGGCTAATCCGACCGGCATTTGCTCTCTGCTGCCTAAAGGTATCAAGCTATGTTCACACGGCTTATCCACGGCGTAATTTGCCCGCAATGACGCCGTGGGGCTCAGCGGGTGCGTATCCCGCCGGGATCATGTGCATGTCACTTTCTCCCCGCTCGGGAAGCGGGGAGTGGAGACGGAATCCATAGTTCTCTATGAGAACTGTGGATTACCATAATGACTGGGATGGATTTCAGCCGTATTGGAGCGCAGTACGCCGCGCAATACGGACTGAAATCCCTCCCAAAATCAGCCGTGTGAACATAGCCTCAGTTATCTATTTTGCCCTGTTGCCCGTATTGAAATATAACCTGGTTCTTGAACACTAAGGCAGGGTTCAAACACTGAGTTTTTGTTGTGTAATTCAACTGCATCAAAAACTCAAGCAACACGAAAGCATGCAGATTTTATTAACCCAAATTTGATTATTTATTTGAGTTAATTACAAAACCCAACTAGTCTTTGAAAACCCATGCAATTTTATTGGTTAAGAAATGCCAAAAAGACATGCAGTGTGTGAACGGAACCTAAGGGCGCGTTTACACGGCACAGGACAAATACCGGCCGGTATTTGTCCTGTTTTGCGCCCATCCCCGCGGGGGGTGGGAGGGGGGCCCGGTTTTTCTCCGCGATGGGCCCTCCCCCCTCCCATTGAGAAGCACATCTTCCGTCGGGAAACCGGACGGAAGATTGTGCTTCTACAATGTATTGCCGCCGGACCGCCGGCGACAACACTGTCCGAAGGCAAAACCTGTGCAGTGGGGACTGCTGCACAGGTTTTGCATAGAGCACAATTGTGCTCCTTTTCGGCCGGTTTTTCAGACCGCCTGAAAAACCGGCCGAAAACCCTTGCCGTGGGGATATGCCCTAAATGTAGTTATGTTCCTTCATCTTTGATTCCTCAGTGCTCATTAAAGGAGTTTTTATTACAGCCATCACTAGGCTTTGCCATCATTGTTTGATAAGTCCAGGTTGCACCTCTGGGACCCGCACCTTTCCCCTAAACAAACCCCAAAACTTCTTTGTTCTGAAGAGGAGAGCAGGTCGGGACTCTCCCACAAACAGGAATGGTAGTTTAGAATGGAGAGATTTCGGGGCTCTTTTAGGAGTTAGGTGCAGGCCCCGGAGCTATCAGACAAGGATGGCAGATCCTAGGGCTATAGCAATGTCTGTAGTGAGACAACTTTAATCCGCATTAACCACAACAATGTACAATTCAGACACTTGTCTCAACTTCTGTTTTTTTCTTTTCTAGGAAGAGCTTGGTTTTAAGATGAGTATATTGGATATTGGTGGAGGCTTTTCAGGGAGTGAGTTTCAGTTGGAAGAGGTAGGTATTCTTATGCCGGGTGCATCCGCCCATATTTATATTTGGTGTCTGAGGAAGCTGTGGACTAAGTCTGAGCTGTATGTCTCATAGGTTTGTCATGCTGTCAACCCTCTGCTGGATGCATATTTTCCCGAGGAATCTGGAATAAGAGTCATAGCAGAGCCTGGAAGCTATTATGTTTCATCTGCATTTACACTGGCAGTGAACATCATTGCAAAGAAAGTCATTGAGCATGAGCAACATCTTCCCGGAGGTAATGTTTTAGTCTGATACTAGCTAATTACAATTGGGTACTTGGCCAGTAGTGTTCTGTTCCACTAACGTTCAGAGAGAAATATTCCACCCTGAAGAAGTGACAAACTCTTCACTGTGTTTTACTCTTTGGATTTTTGTAGTCCATAATAGTCCTTGAGTAATTTTCTTGGAATCTAGTTGTGTGGAAAGCTGGGTGTCAATATGCTGAACCAACAGAGTTGATTATGGTATTATGACTACGGCAAATGTACATGAATGCTAGATGTCCTGTTCCAGGGTAAGGACTGCTTTAACTATACAATGAGTTTGGGTGACAGCTTCCTTCTATTCTCCTCTCCCAGCCCCCCTCCTCTCATTTGGAAGGCACCCACATAGCACTGTACATTCCTGGACAGTGCTTCGATGTGGATGCTGACAATGTATAGTATAGTTAGTACGGTTGAAAAAGACAAGTGTCCAGTTCAACCAAGGGTGGGGAAAAATTGGGTGAAGGGAGGGAGACGAGGACTTTAAGCTCAGCCTCCCCACTGGTTAATGCCCTGAAACCCACAAGGCAAGAACCAATCCGCTCCAGGGGAGACCCCATCTCTGACCCCAGAGCCTCCACCGGGCAGGATCCAGAATTTTACATGGCTGCGTACGCATTATTATTCTTTAGTGTCAGGTAGATATCGAAGCCTTTCTTGAAACTCCCAACTGTTCCTGCTGTGACCAGCTCCTCAGGCGGCTATTCCACAGATTTAGGCTCTGTCTACACTGCACAGAAAAACGTCAGTTTATTCAGCGTTTTTGGTTTTCCCATAATCATTTCCCATAGACTTCTAATGTAAAACCCTCCTGCTGTCTACACTGAGCTTCTTTTTTCTGCTCGTTTTTTTTACTGGGCGTATTTTGCAACATGCTCTAAAAAAAGTCAGAGCCGGGCAGAAAATTTACATGGACTCCTGTAGTAAAGCGCCGGACATCTTTTGGCGCGTTTTTTTGCCGTGATTTTACTATGAAAACCCTCCCAGGAGACCCAAGTCCCACCTATAGTGGGTGTAACAAAGGTTATACCTGATCAAATTTGCATACAAGTGTCTGAGTCCTTTTTTGTACCTTTTGTAATCAAATGATCATGCTTTGGTCGCCAACGATTTTTGCGCAATTCATATTTATTTACAGATTTTGATGCTAAAATCCTTTTCTAAATATATTTTGGCGCTAATAGTTATCTTGCTACTGATGCTGAAAATACGTTTTTTACTGATTTTGGCGCCAGAATCCATTTTTTACGTTTTTTGACACTAAAATAATTTTTTTTTTTTTTTTTACAGATTTTGGCGCTAATAACGTTATCTCGCTTCTGACGCAAATAAATAAATTTTTTACGGATTTCGGCACCAGAATCCGTTTTTTGACGGATTTGGGGGCTTAGTTCAATATCTTTAAAAATTTTGGCGCTAATAAACATCACGCTTCTGACACTAAAAATATATTTTTTTACGGAATTTGGCGCAATAATGCGTTTTTTGGGAATTTGGCGCTAAAATCCTTTTCTTTACAGATTTTGACGCTAATAGTTATCTTGCTATATGGAAAGATAATGTGGGTTTTTGGGGATTTTGGTGCAAGAATCTGGTGCAAAATTTAATAAAGCAGTAGCACGCAGCAGCAGCACACAAAGGACAATGGGCTCACAAGGGCTACAGTGATCTAAAGGAAGTGACTACTTAACATGTTAACTTCACCTGTAGGGTGTAGTTTATATCCAATGGCTTAATTTGTGCATACATTAAAAAGCAGAGCAAAGACGCTTCAAAAAACGCTCCAAAAAACGAAAAACGCACCAAAAAACTGACTTTTTTTTCAGCTGCTTTTGACAGGCAGTGGACAGAAAACTCAGTTTCATGAACGTTTTTAGTCATTCGTTTTCAGGTCGTTTTTTGTCCACTGCAGCGTAGACATAGCCTTACAGGTCTTAATGAAGAACACTTTTCTCCTCTGGAGATTGAATCCTTTTCTCTCTAGCCGAAGGGAATGTCGCTTTGTCTTTTGAGGGGGCTTTACATGAAACCATTTATCCCCATACTTTTTGTAGGGACCACCCATATATTTATATAAATAGTAGTAGTAGAGGCCCCTTCCCACTAGTGTCGAGTGGGTGATGCAGCGTCCTTTTCTCTCAGCCCTTCTCAACAGTCGAGTGCGGGCCACAGTGTTCCCTACACTAAACCGGTGTCAAGCTGCCCCTCTAATGGCCACGTATGTAAATGCCTTAGCGCGTCATGTTGTCATCCAGCCACATGGTGGCAGTATAACACTTACAAACCAATACAGGATAAGCTGAGGCATATATAAGATTATGCAGTGATACATTAACCTACTCCAGTATAACTACAAGTGGTCTGAACCGGTCATGCTAAAAAAAAAAAAAAATGTTCAGAATACTTACCATTAATAAACCTTCACCCCTACCCAATAACGTGTCCCATAACAGGATTCCTCTATCTATTCCAAGCTTGCTGTAGTGATGTTACTATATATGAGGTGCCGCAGCAGCTGCCCACTTACCTGATAATAGACAGAAGTGTAAACGGGGGCACAAGAAAAACCAGTTTGAACACATGTAGCTCACTCCTGATTTCCAGAGTCCATCCTTGCATCATGATCTTCCCTTTCACATTTCAGGAAAGCAAACCAGTAACGGACCATCTTTTATTTATTGCATGAATGATGGCGTTTATGGTTCTTTTGCATGTAATCTATCTGAAAGCTTAAATACTGCCCCCCGAGTACATAAGGTAAGCGGCCATGTTCCTGGAGCCGGTAGGGATGCTTGAACCTTGACTTGTGAGTAATCGATCATCTTTGTTCCAGACATTCAAGGAAGATGAGCCACTTTTTGCCAGCACCCTCTTGGGTCCATCTTACGACGAGCTCGACATCATTGTGGACCACTGTCTGCTGCCGGAACTGAATGTTGGAGACTGGATTGTGTTTGAAAACATGGGATCTGGAACAGTGAACGAACAGTCGGCATTTTCGGAAGTTGAAAGGCCGTCCCTGTACAACTTCATGACATTCAGTGACTGGTAAGATTGCGCCATTATCAATGCCGATTAACATATGTAGAATATTAACCCCTTAAGGACCTTGCGTTTTTTGGTTGACACATTTGTTTTTTCCTCTTCGCCTTCCAAGAGCCCTAACTTTTTATTTTTCCACCTACATAGACACATGAGGGCTTTTATTTTGCAAGACAAGATGTACTTTCTAATGGGGTCATTCATATTACCATAGAATACACTGGGAAACCATGGAAAAATTCCAACTGGGACAAAATGTGGAAAAACGTACTCGCACCATGTTTGCGGGGCTTTTTTTTTAGGGCGTTCACTATTCGGTAACAATGATGTTTTATCTGTATTCTACAGGTTGATTCGCATCCATCAATACTAAACATGTAGGGTTTCTGTTATGTTTTGGGATCGTATAAAAAATTCCACACTTTCTATTTTTCAAATTTGCACCGCGGCCCAATTTTCTGCGACCAATAAATGTTTTGTTCTAACACCTACGGACTTGAGTGAGGGGCATTTTATGCAAGCTGAAGTGTACTTTTTATTGGTACCAGTTTGGAATACATGAGACATTTTTGATCAATTTGATTCCAATTTTTAGAGGATGTCAAATGAACCGCAATTTTGGCATTTGGAATTTTTTTTCATCTATAGTGTTCAGCGTACAGGAAAAATGTTTTAATAAATCGGAATTTTTCGGACGTGGTGGTACCAAATGTGTAACTTTGCCATTTTTTTCAAATAAAATAATAAAGGGGATGATTTGAACTTTGAATAGTTTTATACATTAAAACTTTTTTAAAAATGTTTTTACTTTGAGTCCCAATAGCGTGCTTCGCCACTAGGGGGTGCCATCGTTTACACAGCCTAATGCATTGTATAGGCAATGCATTAAGGTGTACAAAATAAAACATGGCAGAAATGGAAGCCTTCACAAAGCTTCCAGCTGCCATGTTCAGTTATCAGGACGCAGTGATTTCAGGACCTCTAGTCTATTTTTTCCCTGCCCGAGTTGTAGTCAGAGTCTCCTACATCTCTATGGGGTTTTGGTTGTGAATCCAACATAGAAATGTTTGGGACTTGTTTTTTTTTTTATCGAACGTGTTCTGAGGTTTTTAGTTTTTTTTTTTTTTTTTTTTTGCAAAAGCAGCATCTTTGTACTCCGACTCCATAGACATTCATTATTCACGGCGTATACACGCCATGAATAATTGACATGTCACTTCTCTCCCCGCTCGTCGTATTGTCTGAGAGGGGAGAGGAGACGTAATCCATAGTTCTCTGAGAACTGTGGATTACCGTAATGACTGGGACGTATCTCGCCCCGTATTTAGCGCAGTATTGCGAAAAAAACGGATCGATATACGTCCCAGTATAAGCCGTGTGAACATCGCCTAATGGCACATGAAGCCATTACTACAAAGCCAGTGTGTTTCTTTGTAGTTAGGCATGAGAGAGATTGACACAATTTCCTTTTTTTCCATACAGCATTAGTATTGCAGTATATACTGGGTCTTGTTATGGCTTCATACAAATCCAAATGCATTTAACCATGACTGCTTTTAGGCGACCCCTTGTTTAGTCGTCTCTTAACAAGTGCCATTTGTTGTGTGCTCTTAGTAACCCTTTTAATGGCGCTCTAATTCTAGGTATGAAATCCAAGATGCTGGGACAACATCGGAAACCTTGATGAGGAGCCTGTGTGTGCCTTGTTTTCAGTACGGCGATGACGGCTTCTCCACAGCAGCTTAGTAATCAACTTTACCCAGTTGAAATCTACAGGTACAAGTCTTCAGCTTGCCTGGTCAACATTCCAGACTGGAAGATAAAAAAAACGAAACCCCATCCTGAATGAACCTCAATTCAAAACTTGAAATTCAGTAACATGAAAAATGGGACCAGGCAAAAGCAGCTAAAGTGAGACACTGGGGCGAGCATTAGTTATGTCTTCATGTACATGTGCCAGCTTTCTCCATCCCCTGCACAGTTTAAATAAAATATGCAACAAAATGGATGACTTAGTTGAGATGGAAACCATTACCTTGGGTTCCTTGTAAGTTTACATAAGTACACAGTTTTTATACTAAGGATTCCTGTTAGTCTTGTAAATTTATTGTCTCCTCCAGTAAAAGATGTCTTTGAAAGACCAGTGTGTGACATAATGTCTAGTGTGTGTAGAATGTGTAAATTTGTGCTATGACCAGTAGTTTAATAAATGTAAATTGCATCGTATTTTTATTTCATTTTTTTCAACCTGACCGTAACGTAATCGCAATAAACTTTTGTGTAGAACGAACGGCTTTGTTTATGGATAATTTAGAGGACTCCTGGTTACCATGCCAGATGACCCCGTCACTGAACCATTACAGGTGTTTAGTTTTATAGACTTTAATATACAATGTATTTATTTCATTATCACTGGTGAGCAAACCTGGGCATTACTTAGGTTGGTTTTTATTGTTCTTTTCAACCTTAAAGGGGTTGTCTCGCTGCAAGGATTGCTTTTTATGTTAAAGATCTTGCAAAAACAAGTCACTTTGCAATATGTTTCCATTAACCGTGTCCTACCTATTCTGAGATATCCCTCTTGTATGGGCTGCATCAGCTCCTCAGGTCGTTATAGCTACAGGCCTGTTTGATCTATCCTGATAGGCTGCCAGCACTGGTTGCTATAGCTACAGACCTGGTTTCTACTGCAGCCTAGTAGAAGCCAGTAAACACTCCCCTGAATTCAAAGTGAAATCAAGAAAACAGGACTGAGGTGATATGAATCAATGTAGTGAGAAACCCCCTTTAACTATGACTCTTCTATGGTGTGACAGAGGAAGGCAAAATTGGTATGTCCACATGGCAATTGTTTTTAGTCGTTTTTTTCATTCTGATTTTGCAAGTCTGAAAACACTGTTAGGGGTCGTCTACAGGGCAAGGGTTTTCAGACTGTTTTTAGATTCGAAAATAGACTGAAAACAGACTGAACCATCCCCATAGACTTTAATAGAAAATCTCCCCAGTAGTCTACACTGCATAGTTTTTCTACTGGGCGGATTTTCGCACCACCTGCATTCTGAAGAACTCTTAACATGCAAAGTCTTCCATCTGGTTTTCAGGCAGAATCTTGGCTTTTCAGTGGTTAACTATTTAAAAGACGCTAAAATACCGACTGGAGTCTTAAGCTGAATTGAACTGGCATTTTACAAGCCTTAAAGGGGTTGTCTCACTACATTGATTCATCTTACCTCAGTCCTGTTTTCTTGGTTTCACTTTGAATTCAGGGGTGTGTTTACTGGCTTCCACTAGGCTGCAATAGAAGCCAGGTCTGTAGCTATAACAACCAGTGCTGGCAGCCTATCATGAGAGATTGAACAGGTCTGTAGTTATAGCGACCCGAGGAGATGTAGCCCATACAAAAGGGGATATCTCAGAATAGGTAGGACAATGATGATGGACACATATTGCAAAGTGACTTGTTTTTGAAGGATATTTAACATAAAAAGCAATCCTTCTAGTGAGACAACCCCTTTAAACATCTCCATAGACCTCCATACAAAATCTGTCTAGTAGTCCACACTGCTCTGTTTTACTGGGTGGATTTTCACACCACCTGGATTCCGAAAAACTCGAAACATGCACAGTCTTCCCAGTTTTCAGGTAGAAGCTGTGCTATTCAGTGGTTAACCATTTAAAAGACTATAAAATACCGGCTGGAGTCTTGGGGTATGTTCACACGGCGTCTTTGTGCGCGTAACTGTACGCGCATTTCGCTGCGTATGGCACTTTTTACGCTGCGAAATGCGTGCTGCAATCACGCTCAGACCGAGAGACCCAGGGAGTACACTCTCCCCGCGCGAACCATCCGATCCTAGCGTACGCCCACGGAGAGAATGCACGTGAATTATGCGTGTCCCTAACATGCCACTGACAATGCAAGTCAATGGGGCCGCCTCCCGCCTCCCCCACATACTCTCGTGCTTTGGGAGTACGCGCTGCTCAGCGCTAGCTTTCAAAACATCCGGTATATTGCGGCGCATACTATACGAGCCCCAATATGCCGTGTGAACATACCCTTAAACAGAATCTGACCGGCATTTTACAAGTCTTAAACATCTCCATAGACCCCAATATAAAATCTGCCTTGTAGTCTACACTGCTCGGTTTTTCTGCTGGACAGATTTCCAGACTGCCGGCGTCATGAAAAACTTGGAACATGCACATTCTTCGGTCTGAAAATTTACTATTGAAGTCAATGGGAACCGAGCAGAAAGTCAATGAACTGTTTTGGGCAGATCTGCCCAGAAAAAAAACTATAGTGCTCTATGATGCACTATAGGTCCCTGTGGGTGTGTTATCCTTTTGTATTTTTTTTTACTGTAAGGTTCTCAAATTCACTTCCTTGTCTATATATAAACTATATATTATATAACTTCTGGCTGCAGTATAACCAAAATGGCCACTGCGAGCTTAAGATGGTGACTACTGGGTGGAGTCATAAAAAATAGTTTCTTGCACCAATCATGAATGCATTGCACTCGCTGCACTGTCGACCACTAAAGTCTACTGAAAAACAGTCCAAAAACCAACAGAAATCTGACAAAATCAGTGCATGAATCGATGACCAAAAAAACTAACAGACTAAACTCCAGTTTTTAGTGTCAAAATCGGTTCAAAATACTCGTCTGAAAGATGTTTTTTTTTTTGTTCACAAGACACTTTTGTCCTTTGCTATGTGGTTGTACCCTATGAGACAGATGCCAATTGGCCCATACAAAAGAGTTTTTCCCCACCTTTTGTATTGCAATCAAAATAAATCACTTGATCAATGCCCCATTTCTAGAAACCATAACCTGTAATATATATTTCAAGAAAGGCATCTAGGCCGCCCTTGAATGTCAATGAATCCACGATCACAATTTCTTGTGGCAGCAAGTTTGTGTCTCAGGGCTCTTACAGTAAAGAATCCTAGTCTGTGATGGTGAAACTTTCTTCTCTCCTAAATAGAGAACATTAAGTTGCCTAATGCACATTTTCACAGTTTGACACTTTACATATGGAATAAATGTAACATGATTAAGTAACATTGCACTTATATTAAACACATGTGTTAAAGGGGTTTTGCCACAATCTCATTTCATACGTCCTGCATCCAGCGCTGTGTGCTCAGAGGGGGCGTGTATGGTTCGTTTGAATTGCTTATCATGTGACCCTGCAGGATGACATCACCAGGCCTTTCCTCTCTAGTCAAAGAAAGGTCTGTTTATATATAGAGCTGTGAGTAGCTCAGAGGTAAAGGGTTGTTGGTTCAAATCCCTGCAGGAACCAAACCTGTGGATTTTGTTCTCTTTATCAATGCACAGACCTCATTGAGGTTTCTTTTTTATTTATTTGCACTGTTTGACTAATTACTAAGGAGGTCAGAGGATGGGATTAGAGTGACAGCACCTGGGGTTTGAACACTCAGTAGCTGCCAGAGAGATGTGATGTCTGAGCATGTGCGACCAGAACTGAGGAGCTCTCAGCCCTGGTCGTATCCCCTGGAGACGAGCTGTAAACAATGGATCACTAAAGGAGCAGCTAAAACAAACGGTGCAGAATTTTTAATAATGATGAATGGTGAAAATGTTTGTTTAATTTGCAAGTTTCCCTCATCAATTTTACTTTGTGGCAAAACCCCTTTAAAGCCTGCGCTGTGCTCCAGAATTGCAGAGGGGAAGTCTCCCAGCATTCTTTCATGAACAGATCTTTTCCCTGGTGATATTCATTCTACAAAGTGAAGTCTTGTATTTGTACTTCATTTTCATTTCATGTTCAGTGAACTAACTGGTTAGCCTTGCAGTGTATATGCAGAACATGTCTATAGCCTATGCACCCAGCATTAGATTCATGGAAATTGTAACATGTTGGTCAAATTTGAGCACTTTAGGGTGCTTTCACACAGTGTTTTTGATGCATTTTTGTGCAGAAATGTAGAGCATTAATTAATGTGCCTTTCTGCACAAAAAAAGCATCTGGAAAATGCATTTGGGTGAGAGCACTCTAATGCCATTAAAGGGGTTTTGCCACGAAGTGAGTTCTTTACCTCTTATCTGCTCAGGAGGGAAGATAAACAAAGCATGCTGAGTCATGAACGGCTGCAGGTGAGAGGGAGGGGAGTGAGGAAAAAGGGGAAGCGTCTGCCCAAAGTTTACTCAAATAATTACATTACAACCAGTGGATTCTCTATACAGCAGATGGCCCTCATACACTACACTTTCGCTGCAGCCCTTGCAAGCTCCCTTTATGTTCCCTGTCATCAGATAAAAAAATGCAAACACGCAAGGCGGCCAGATCAGCTCCCGTCAAGGGGTACTGGTCGTGTTAATGTAAAAATGTCGGGACACTAGGGGGACTGAGCAATGCTGTAGTCTCACAGGCTTCACGTTTTGTAATCACATATATTTAGAAAAGTGATTAAACAAGCATTTTAGAGGATCCCACGTCAACATTACATTGTGGCAAAACCCCTTTAATAAGGTAACTTTTACAGATTGCTGACTGTCCAAGGCTAATGGTTTCAATTTAGACTTCATCATAATGCATCACAGTGCTAGAGTTGTAAATAGTGAATAGGTTTCAACCCTTCAAAATTACTGCACCAGACTGAGATGGATACTTTCTACCAGGAACATGGCAATGGAATAAAAAAGGGGGCAGCAGCCTGTCTCAGTGAAATTTTATCCCAAGATGTCGGTTCTGTGTTGCTGGTCCTCTCTGCCTGGGTCAGGTAACGCTACTTACCTGGCCTGGAGGAGTCTTACACTGCTGTAAACCATATGCTGTGTAGACCCCAGGCTAACACATAGCCCTGCACCTGCTGGCTGACATGATAAAACAAAGTATTTGACGAAACATATATAAAACTGAACAGAGACCTGGTGTAATAAATGGACACTCCCAAAAACCATAATGAAATTAAGGAAACCTTCAATTGACAGGTAATCATAAGATTTATAGAAATATCTAGAAAAGTTTTGCTTTCTAAATGCTTCCCTGTTGGATAGATTCATTACCATATGTTACGAAACCTTTTCGATTCTTTGTGGAATTGGCCTGAATTTGTATTCCCGGAATTTA